>PVKA01016568.1:6267-47760 GCA_004027165.1 Ctenomys sociabilis
CACACACACACACACACACACACACACACACACACACACACACAGCACCAGATCTTCATCTGTTCATCACTGAAACTAACATCCATGCGAGGAAGGACAGGGCAAGGACGGCAGCTGCAGTCAGCTTCTCAGGCTTCTGTCTACTTGCTGTGAGTCAGCACTTTTGAAGGACAGACAGTGGTCACACTCGTGATAAATCTATCAGCCTGTATCATGTTCCCTCTCGTGTCCACAAGGTCATCATGTGCTCTGCTAAAAAATCAAGAAATATTCATTCATTCTTGTAGCTTAGCAGCCTAATAATGAGGCCAAGCAAGAAAATTCTATTAACTTGCCTTGTCTGATTATTCCAGCCTATGAGGGAATTTTTATAATAAATCTTTATCATTTTTATATCACAAGATTCCTGGTTTTACTTATGCAACTCTGCTTTCATCTATTCCATATAAGATATTTGACCACCTCTGGTCTGTTGGCATCTTGCTCATCTTCCATGGTTTGGAAAATGTTTCTTATAATTATTCCCAGTAGTGTTTACAGCATGTTGATTTGTAAAAGATTTTAAATCCAAATATTTAAAAATATTTGTATTTTAGACATGGTCCAGGACAAAATTCTATTGTATAGTTGTTTAAAAGCTTCATTATAGCATATGTTCAAAAGAGGCAGGTGTACCACATATTTATACGTGCGCCACTCAATTCTCTAAATGAGAGAGATCATGAAAAACATATGAATAAACTGATAATAGTTCTCACAAATCATTAGCAGACAAGGATCTTGAACAGAAAATGCTACACAACTATTGCTTAGGAAATTCATTTGTTGTAAAAATGAGAGTAAAGGAAACCACAAATCACAAGGTCTGAGGAAACTGTAAGCATAGAGGCACTTGTTTTAAAATTGATAGAAACAGGAGAGATGTGTTTGGCTCATGCCAGCCAAGGGTCAATGTTACTTCAGTCATGTAGGGACTGAGGTAAAATCAGATGAAGTCTGATTAGAAAATGATGAGATTATGGCCATGTGTCTGTCCCAAAGCCAGTTAGTACTAATGGTACCAGTTCTTTGGCATTGTTTGGAGTACTGGAAGTCTTGATCAGAAATTGTTTGGAGGTAGGGCCTAGCAATCAGTCCTAAGAAGACGCGCTATGTAGGTGCACTCCATTCTGTTGGCCTGTTATTCTCACCTACCTGCCCTTCCATCCCCTCACCTTTAAAGTTTTTTTTTTTTTTTTTAAATTTCCAAACTTGAAATCCTACATAAAGCTACCCTCAAAAGGAAGTTAATCAGTGCTTCGAAGGACGGCATGGAGTGAACTAGGACAAAGCAAATTTGGAGATAATTTTTAGCCTCAGCGTATGCATGAAAGGTGAACAAATGGAAAGAAAGTTCTTCCCATGGAGAAAAATCTGTCCCAGCCATCCACCCCAGGGACATGTTTTGTAGTTAGATGCTCACACACTGCGTCTCCTGCTTGCCTGCCAGTTTCCCACTCACTCTGCCTAGCATCGTCCTGCCATTTGATGGCAACACATGTCTCAATTATGTAAAGTGGTATATCTAGTTTTGCTCCTGAATTGTTAGAGATAGGCACAGGACAACCACAGAAGCCAATGTATTGTTTGTTAAATGTTTTACTAATGTTTTATTTACTCAAGGTACAAATGAATAAGCTATGGATGATGAAATAGACTGAGTTACCTTTCTATCCTGACAGTGATCTGGACAACCCGTCCTTACATAGATTTGGACTGTTTGGAGGACCTATTTCGAACCTCAACCGAAGATGTGGTCTCAGTCTTAATCCTCAAGCCCTCCCTCCACTGGGCAACTCCCTTTTTACCTGTGCAGATTTTCCTTTTCTCTCAATCAGCACAGTGCATGCAGTTAAGTTTCAACAAAAAGGTGCATATCAGGGATTTGTGACAATCACCAGCGATTGTGACTCATTAGAACAGCATTGTTAAAAGGGGCTGGTGGGTGGCCAGGGCAACAGAAGGCATGCTTCCCCAAAATGACATGTTAGAATCCCCAAGGAGACACGTGAAGTTTGAAAGGCTTCCAAGAGGATTTCCTAGTTACAATCTTGAGACTTGCAATGTTGGTATGCATTATTTCTGGGACCTCCTACATGGTATGTCTCCAGATGAGAGTAATTCTAGTATCAGTAATGTTTGCTTTAGCTTTCATTGTACTTTAAAGAAACAAACTAACCACTCCTTGACCATTCTTGCCCCTTAATATATAAAGCATTTTGCTTCCCTGTGTGTCTCCGTCCTGGACAAGTGGCAATATTTTTGCTTACAGGCAGGGCTGATGCTCTGTTGGTGCCTCCACACAAACTCGTTTCCTAAAGCCGTTCTTCCGTGCGACACTGTTCCATAAATCTAACCACTGAGGGATGATGTGACCATCAGTGTCGTTATTTGTGAACAGCTTCTTCTGAACACCCAAAGAGTAAACATGAATTTTAAGCACTAAAATAGCTAGTTTGGAAAATATGTTCTTTGGTTAGAGAAGCCACATTGCTTCAAATTGTGTTAGTCTTTAGTTGTTTCTGTTTTGTTTTGTTCTGTTTTTTTTAAAGCTATGTATTTCATACAGGGCCTCTCTTCATAGCTTGTACTCATGTCAGCCCTCTTATTGCAGCCTCCCCAGCACTAGGCTTGCAAGCGCGTGCCTCCCTTTGCTAAAAAACCTGCTGTTCACTTATTGTCAGCTTTTCCTTCAAGGTATCTTGTATGGTTTATTCCTTTGTCCTTCTGGGTTACATTCTGGGTCGATTTCCCAGAATAATATTTCAATCCACTAATTTATTTTGTAATTGTAACTAATTATGATTATCCCATTTAATGTTTTTTTTTACTATGATATGATTATATTTTGCTATTTTCTCCTAATTTGTAATTAACTTGCTTATGTGACGAAGTGTTTTTGGTGGAGTTACATTTCTCTTAGGTTAATATTTATTTCATTATACATGTTAAATAACTTGCTAAACATTTTACGATGGTTCAATAAACTTATCTTTATTGTCAATGAGTTTCATTGACTATCTCTTATATGATTCAACTTATCCATGTGTTTTCCATGTTTGCTTCCAGTCTCATTTGGTGAGAATACTTTGTATTTTTCTTCTTCCTGTCTCCTTTCCTACTTGTTTCCTTGATGTTTATCTGTTTCTGTATTGTCTTCAGTCTCGTTTCTCAGCCCGCATGAGCAGCCAATCCAGAACAGGGTTTTATAAGGCGGGGTCCTCAAGGAAAGCATATCCTGCATGTGCTAGCCTCCTGAGGTTCATGCTTATGGTGGCTCTGATCCTTAGGGCTTGCGGTTATATACAATAGTAATGTCTAGTCAGGAAGTCTCTAGCTATTTATAGATATTTAAATTTAAATTTAGTCCATTAAATTAAATGTAAAACACAGTTTTCTGGTGGTACTTTCCCTTTGTGTCTAATTGGCTACCACAGTAGACATTTCTTTCCCATTATTGCAAACAGTGTTACTGCTCAGTGCAGCCGTAGCTCTAAAATTCCAGCCCTCTTCTTCATTTTTCACCCTCTTCCTTTCAATCTTTTCTAACCTGACTTTCTTTGGAGCCATGTGTCCCATCCCAGCTTCAAGCAGCAACCCTGACTGCTCCAGTCCAGGAAAATCTCCTTAAGCCCCTATCTCTCCTGAGGGCTCTGGATGCAGTGCAGGATCCCAGAAAGGGGTCATTGGCCAATTAACCCAAGGTTCCAGGGTTACTTACTAGATTTTATTCTTTTCTGGTCTTTAAGTTAGAGGTCACATTTGTATTTTACTCAGTGTGAATAATTGTTCAGCACAAGGATTGTGGGTAAGAACTCTGTGCATTCAGTTCTGAACAATCTGCTTACACATACATGTCTTCTGAGAACTGGGTATTGAACTCTGGCACTTGGGCTTGCCAAGGAAACACTTATTCCACTGAGCCATCTCCCCAGCCCTCTAAGCCATCTCCCTGGCCCTTCATCTAGCATTTGACTGCTGCCTGTTTTCACTGATACCATTAATGTCACTGTTAGCATTCTTCTACTCTCCTTATGGATAAGGCTGAGAAATTATTTTTGGCCACAGAGGAAAAAGAGCTGTAAGGTGCAGGGATTTGTGCATGATCTCGTGGCACAATGCTAGATTTCTTTAAAACCATGACCACTCACCCTCCAGTCTCAGAATGTGCCAAAATGAAGAACTGACTTTTGTCTGTTAAGTGTAAATTGTTATGTCATTTTAATTTTCATTCTTCCATATAATGTGAAATTTATTTGCCTTATTATTGTTTCCTTTGGCTTTCTTCCTTGGTTGCTGCATATTAATAACTCCTGCTTATTTTTTCCTTACTGAATAACTACTTACACATTCATAACAGTAGATCTTTTTCAGTCATACAATTTGCCATGATCCTGATGTCCTTGGCTTTTATTTTTAAAACCAAGAGTTGAACTCAGAACACTACTCTTGCCAGGTAAGGTGCTGTGTCACTGATGTATATCTCTGGCACCATGGCTTTCTTTTTAAACTTGTTTCTTGGCTTTCAATTGCACAGAAGCATTTGTGATTTTTGGTATTAAGAAGTCAAATAGTTCTTTTTAAATGGTTTTTCTTCTGTGTTTTAGCCAGTAAATTATTTCCTAGCCTAGGCTAAGTGTGTAGGCTTTTATGTTCTTCTATCTTTTCCTTTAAATTTTTGTTTTTCACATTGAAATGCCTAATACACTTGCAATAGCTACACGTGGGCATGTTGCTGCTCCCTGTGTATCAGTTAACTCCTGTGTGTGATCAGTGGTCCCAGAATCCTTTGCTTGCTGGCCTTCCTTTCCTTTTTTTCAAACCTGGGATCAAACTTTTCTTTGTCTTCTGACTTGCAATGCTATCTGACATTATGCCTGTGTCTATATAGGCCCATTTATATTTTCTCTAGTATCTACCAATTGGCCATTGATGATAAGGTGAATATCACATTGGTTTTGCTACAAATCTTTATATTTAAGAGGGCAAATTCCCCTAGGCTTCCCCTGTACATATCTTCAGAATTTTGTTTATTTACATACTACCTCCATGCTTTAACATTCTGTATGTCTTCTTGGATCATATAACTACACAAATCTAGATTACATTTAATGTGTTGGCAGGTTTGAGAGAACTGATATTTTATAATACTGCACTGCGTTTTTCATTCATTAAAAGTTTTTCTTTCCATTTATATAAATTATTCTCTAGCTCATTCAATTACAATTCTTTCCAAAAGAAAATTGTGCATCGTTTAAGGCTGATTCCATTGTGATGGGATTTATTTCCTTAAATATTTTTTTTCTCTAAATTTGCTTTTGAGACATAATGCAACAGGGATTTTGTGTGTTTTTCTAATAAGTGAGTTCCATTACTTTTTTGGGTTTTTTTTTTTTTTTTTGGCAGAATCAGGGACTGAACTCTTGCACTTGCCAAGTGTTAGGTCTGAGAAGCCCACTGCGTGAAGAAAGATTCCAAGAGACATCCTCTCATGTAAAAACAAGGGGATTTTATTTTCCATGCATGCATGGGGCTCACTGAACGCGCAGGAACAGAAAGCCCCAAGCTGACTGTGGGCTGGGTTTTAAGCGCAAAGACAAAGGGAGGAGGGGTCTTGTAAGCATGGTTACAGAAGCGAATGGCATTGATTAGTTTAGGTTGACCTTTAAAATAATTGGTGGGTTTGAGAATATATGACTTTTTAAAGAAACTAAAGGAGTAGGCCATAGGGCAACTATTAGTTAACTCTCTGGTTTTAGCTGTTTCCCGAGAATGGCTGGGTCAAAGTGACTTATTTTATAAGAATGTTCCCAGGCTGGAGATTAAATGTTTTTCCCAGGTAGGCCTGAGGTTTTTGTGTTCTCTTTGTTTTAAAAACATTGATAATTTAAGCTCTATGGCCGTAAGCAGACGTAACATTAGGCAGTAATCTGTACAAGCTGACATGGTTTGTTGATGTACTAAGGCGACGCATACAGAACAGGATGGCGGTGTAACCTCATGTATGCTCTTAGAAATTATTTGGGCTTTACACCAAGGAAGCGCTTTTTCCACTGAGCCATCTCCCCGGCCCCTCCATTACTAATTTTAAGAGTTTGAGTTTTTATGAAGATTGCCCTAGGGCTGGCGAGATAGCTCAGCAGACCTAGTGCCTGCTTAGGCAAGTGCAAGGACCAGGGTTGGATCCCTGGAATCACATGTCACACTGGACTTCCCCGGGAGCACTGAGCCAGTCACTGAGTCCTGATGTTATGGTGCATGCCTGTAATCCCAGCACTGGGGAGGATGAAGGCAGGAAGATCACTGGAAGTCCGAGCTGTGTCCTGAGACACTGTACCACATACATTTTTTTAAAAAGCCATACTACTATAGAAAAGTAATGCTATTTTTTGTAACTTTATGGGCTTTTATCACCAGTAAACTAACTGAAGTTTTAAGAACAAGGATCTTTAGACCAGCCAGATAACTCATCGGACTAAAGTGCCTGCTTAGGCAGGTACAAGGACTGGAGTTCAATCTCTGTTGTGCTGTGCCAGCCCTGCTCCCAGGACACACTGAGATAGGGATTGAGACTGGGCATGGTGTAATTATATATCTGTAATCCCAGTGCTTGAGAGGCAGAAAACAGGAGGATCACTATGAGAATGAAATGTGCAGTAAGACCCTGTAGACTTTGTACTAAATATATATGAACAAGGATCTTTGATTTTTTTATGATATGAAAGTATAAGCATCTAACATTTTCCTATTATGTCATAGGTTCCATAGGACACAAAATGCCAAAGCTTAGGATAGACACATCAGGAGCACTAGCAGCTTTGATTTGCCAAAGATTTTACCTGCCCCAACCCACAGCTTCCTGTTTCTGAGTCAGTACCTCTGGGCTGTGGGTTCAATTTGTGTCCTACTATAAGTTCTGTGGAGAAGCTGCTGCTGGGTGAAATGAAACATGGTGGACTGAGGTTGAGTGCTGGGAGTAGGAGACAGGTTATAGGGCTGCGTGTGCTGGTCGTGCTAAGGCTCACCGAGAAGTTCCTGAAAGAATGAGACCAGAGAGGATGGACCATGAAGAGGCCTGGACGAAGAACTTGCCGGGCAGCCAGACATGAGTGCTCTGGCTGTGCTCCTGAAATGTTAAAGGAGCTTCAGTGGTGTGAGTGAGGATGAGTCTTAAGACACAAGTTAGACAGGTTCCCAGAAGCCATGAGGAAAGAGAACCTTACAGGCCACGGTGAGGAGACTGCCTCCAATGTGGGTGACTTGGAGACGTATGATGAGGAATGAGATACTGTATCTTTACAAAGATCGTCTGACCTCTGTGTGTGGAGACCAGAAATTAAAGAGCAAAGATGGAAATAGAGTCCTAGAAAGGGCCTAGTACTTCAGCAATCCATCTGAGAGTCATGGCAGTGGCCGTGCAGAGGAGCAAAACCGCATTTCCTACCCTTGGGTGAGGAGGATGAGAGCGGTGCCTTCAAAGCTCTTACCCTGAGCAAGTGGAAGAATGTAGAATCCATTTAAGGAGCAAAACCTTTCATGCTGGAGATTTCTCCTGAATGAGGAGACTTAGGTGAAAGGACCAAACTGTGCTCCCAGGAGCTAGATATGACAAGATAGTAAGGATTTTTTTGGGGAGGGCTGCTGTTCTTTCTATCATAGTGTTATGAAAGGATTGAAGAACTCTGTATTATTCTTTGCTGGGATGAATTATATCTTTGGACAGTCTAGTGCTGGACACCACTGTTGGTCTAGTGTCCGTTGGACAGCATACCAACTCAATTCTTGAAATCTATATGGCAACTGGAAGGCTTCCCAGGGTGTCAACCTTTGTTTTTAATTCTGCCTTTTGATGCTTGCTCCAGAAAGCTTCAGCACTTCTCCATTACCACTTTTCCCTGCAAATACAGATGGACCTCCACTGACCAAGTGACCTTTCCTGAACACAACACAACGCCTGCTGGGAACAGCTGCAGCTGCAGCCCTGGGTCAAGGACAGAGGAAGGGCACGTGGCGCCACCCTCACGCTGTGCTCCCGCATCCCTTCCTTTTGCATTTATTTCTATTATTCACAAAAAGTCAGGAATACTTTTATCTGCTTCGGATGTACATCAAATATTTATCTTCTATAAATATGTACTTTCCACTTTTCAGTTTAACTGTGATTACTTTTGTTTCTCCCTGGATATTCAATGGATTATGCTATAATTAAATGATCAGGTTTTGCACACAAGATAAGAAAATTACAAATCCTAAATAGGGATTCATGTCCTCATTATTAGACTAACAGGAGGAATATCATGGCATTTTGGAGGAGAGTTTTTAAATCAGCCATGTATATAGCTCTGATTTAATTACCAACTCATAAATGTATTTCACTTTTTTCCCTCACCAGTCAAATTAGTGGCTCACTGCTCATGGCATAGAAAAAGTCCACATTTATTGCTTATTTAAAATAACATTAAACTGCGTTTCATAGAATTTGTGACTTTATACTTTAAAAGGACAAAATTTAAAAAGAAAATGAATGTAGTCTTTTACTATACAAGCTTGACCTTTGTTTTCTGAATAGTAAAAGCTGCAGAAGCTTATTTTGTGTGCCCACTTGCATTACTATGATTGGTTCCAAAGAGTGAGACAAAATATTTTGAGTCAGATTCAAGAAAAAAGAGAAGATGGACTTTTGAAGTTTTAAAAGCCTGGATTTGAATCGTGACACTTTCTATTGATATTTCTGACAACTTGTTTGTGCGTCACACTTAGTGTCCTTCCCCTTCAGTGGGCTTTATCTTGTGATTTGTAGCTATTCTACATACTTATTTACATTTGGATTTTTTTTTTGCTTTCTTTATTTTACATGTTTAAAATTTTTGAACTTCACTTTCTTAAACTAGTAAAGGGGACTAAAAGCCAGAAATAGCATTGGGAAGAGATTTGCTGTTAATAGAAGCTTGTCTAGGTACCATAAGTTTCGCATGCACTCAGCAAACACAGATCCCTTAGTGATCTACCTATTTCACAGCTGTTTAGATTTTCCACTTCTGCTCAGACTTTAGACCTTCATGTGCATGTGCGTGTGTGTGTTTGTGTGTGTGTGTGTGTGTGTGTGTGTGTATTTCTGTACATCTTTATGGAGTCTCAGTGCCTTTTTTGGTATGCCTTGTTTATGCAGTCCTTTAATTTGTGCTGATTGTACCATGCAGAACAGTACTATAGTTCTATGTTCTATTATACATTATAGTGCTGCATGAACAGTTATGCAAATAAAGGCAATGTCATCAAGTTGCAGTTTCCTTTGGCCTCTTCTTTGTTCTGAATATCGTAATGTACATAAGGATCGTATTCACAGGAATGAAACTTAACTTGGTCATTAAAAGAAGATGTCTGTATTGTTATGAGTAATACTCTTAAAGAATTATGTCAAATATTTTCCCTGAAGAAGACGGCATAGCACTGAAAGGTTCTGAGGTAGACACTGTCTTAGTCAGTTTGGTTTTCTGTAATATGGCCCATGCAGTGGGTGACCTGAAGAAAACTGTGTTTACTCTCAGTAGTCCTGCAGCCTGGTAAGTCTGAGATAAGGGCACTGACTTGGTGGGTTTAAGGCAGGGCCATCTTTCAGCTCCATATGATACAAAAGGAGCAGATGGCCTCCCGACCTGTTCTTATGAGGGCACTTACCTAACTTATGAGGGCTCCACCCTCCTAGCCATTTGCTTTCTTGTGGTTCTACTTCCAGCTACTATCATGCTAAGATTAGTTGTATTATATGAATTAGAGAGGGTATTCAAAAGTTCACATGAGCATGCATACACACACATAATGTGGACTTGGGGTTCTTTTGATATAAGTGAGATTCTTAGAAATAACACAAGATTGTGAATAACTGGTAGAATATTTAAATAGAGCATAAATGTAGGAAATCTTAAGGTACACAGAATATTTGAGCTTTAAGGATTCAGGTAACTCTCTAAATACAGGTGCCCTGCAGCAGAAGCCTTGGTGCTGAGACCCAGCAGGCAAGCATTTCTGGGTCACTAGTCTTGCAGAAGTTCTACAAAGAAAAAGATTTAGATGCAGCAGATTCACAGTGCTCTCCTGATATGAACAAAAATTGAAGTCACCTGCAGTGACCCCTGATAAAATTAATATTTCTTTGCCCAAGCGAAAATGCAGGCCTGATTCATCTCATGACAGGCACATATAATTATTGCAGAAAAGTGTTAGGAGGAAAGTGTACACCTGAGAGCCTCAACATTCTATCTGTTTCATGTCCAGTAACTTCATTGGAAAGAAATTAAGGTGAAACTGATTAGCACTGATTGCAGAAGTGCTTCTATATAATTTAAAGACTCTATAAAGAATAACTGGATAGGTCTCTAGAATAAATTATCCCACAACAGGAAATGGAAATGCTGTGACTGCTAGAACATAGATGCCTCAAATGATGTAATAGTAAAGAATATTTAGGAAGCACACTTCAGGAGGAAAATGGCTTCCATTTGATCAATCAAAAGGAATCTATCACTGTGAAGTTGCATGTTTCAAAATCAGAACTAGTCTCTTATTGGTGTTCATTGACTTATGTGGGTTTGACATAGGACCAAATCCTCTCCAAATTATTTACAAAGAAACTAAACGTGAGGATTGTAATAATAAAGAAAAACAATTCTTTAGAAAAAGTTATGGTATGTTCGAATTAAACTTCCTATCTAGAAAAATTTTCATCCATCCTAAACTATGAAGCTGTTTTAGCCAAATAATCTGACACTAGAGAGTAATACGGTTTCTAAAGATAAAATCGTATATGACTGCAGTTTTTGGCTCTGCTTCTTCCATGGTTTGATCTAAGTTCACTGGTTTGTTGAAAGAAACCAAGACATATGTAAGAGACAGTTAATAAATATTATTTGCCTGAGGACATTGTGAGTAATCATGGACAAGAGTGATGCACCCCAGCCAGAGGGCTGTCAGGCCTCCGTTGTAATTCCCTGTGTGCCACATTGCCATACCACCATGCTTCTGTGTGGTTTGCTAAAAAGTTTCTCTTGTGAGTTGTGGCTCTCTCTTCCCTCCTCATACGCTCACAGGTCCTTCTTTGTGTTAAGATTTCACAAGATAAGATAAATCCCAGTGTCCTAACACAGTTGTCACTATAAGAGGACAGACACCATCATTCCCTCTCCCTAATCAAGGAGATTGCCTCTGGTCCTGCCATTTACCTCCTGGTGTTCCAAACAATTCACTGCTCATGTCATCTAGAAGCATATCTTGTATTCTAGGTGTAGTCTCTATGCTTCAACAATGGGATGTTCATCCCCATGATTCTGACCATTTCTCCTTGAGTTGTGATGACTTGGCCTTATTTATAGCAATAGTTGCCACTGACTAAAAGCACACAGCTCTAAGCACAAGTCTCTAAGCACACAGCTGTGTGCACAGGAGAAGCCATTAAGAAACTTTCCAATGTTCAGCAATGATAAATCCTGGCCAAAAGCTCTGGGCACAAATCATAGCCTCAAGTCTTATGAGCTTTGTTATTTGATCAAATCACTTAATCATTACAAAACTTCATTTTTCATCTATAAAACTGCCAAGAAAGCAATGCTAAGTGGACTATATGGGGAATTCTGTACAGTATCTAGCACAGAATCTAGAAAGTTGTAGTTGCTTGGTAAATATCACTTCTCCCTTTTCTCCATCACATGATGGAGATTACTTCCAGGAGCTCCATTCACTTCTTATTTACTTCTGACAGATGATTTTTTTAATGTACTAATTACAAGATGAACTCATTATGTTGTAGCCTTGGGAAGTTTTAGAGTAGGTCATTAAAGTTGTAATTGTAACTGTGGTGTGACTTTTTTTTTTTTAAAGATAGAGGTCTCATAATAAATCCCCCAGAAACTTACATGGAATGTAGTATTTTTATTTGAAGTCAAGGAACAGAATGAGAAAACGAGATCTTTTCATCTTCAAACGAGTTTATGAGCTTTAAGTAATTAGTAGGTATAGCTCTATCATGTGCCAGGCTAGGGAGATTAGCCCTGTTGGCAAAGGAGGGCTGAAAGCTCAGAAGAATAAATGACATGATGCTCTGAGCAGGCTGTGAAGTGAGTGTGTGTGCCTGTGAGGGGTCCATGATGCGCAGTGTCTGTGACAGTCTTGGGGATGGCTTTGGGGAAAACCAGTGGAGATTCTCAGTGGGCCCAATGGTAAAGTTTTCTGGTATAGCTGTGGCAAGCTTCTAGCCTTCCAGTGTATTTAATTATAAATGAACATAGGAGCTGAGAGATTAGAACATTTAATATCTTAACTCCAAAGCCTTATTAAATAGTATGGTAGTTTTCTTTGAGGCATTTTCACATTTACTAAATTATGCCATTAAATGACCGTGAAGAAATTATTACAGTTTGGTCTGCCTTTTCTCTTCATCCACACAGTGAAAGCATAAAATAGTAGAACCTGCCTTCCTCAAAGGACAGCTCACAATAAAGCAAGATCTCATAAGGTATACAGAATGCTACCTGAGCAGTCAAGAACAACATGACCCAAAACATTGAGGAGTCTCCAGTGTCAGTTTAACTTTGAAGTCAAATCCAAATTCTAACTCATGTTTTCCATGTGCCCTGGGACACAGAAGTTAATTTTTCGTAAGTTCAGTCTCCTCTTTGTTCAATGTATTTCTAGATACAACCCACATAGGGCTAGGTTATATATCATTTGCCACTGTATTGCTGTCAGTTCTATCTCTCCCTAATTCACACAAAAATTATCATCAAGTTTTTATTGATTTCCAATTACTACTCTTCTTCTAAATTTTCAACTTGGCAAACACTCAAGTTAAATGTTACTTCTTTGAATTCTATTTTGAAAGTACCAGTATTTGTTATCTGTAGCTGATTTGTGCCAGATTTCATTTGGCATTGTTGTAGTGCAATGTCAACAAGCATATCCACATGTTTTCTAACTGCCCTCCTCTACGTACCCATCACTGCTCATATTTTTGTATGACTTTGCCAGTTCCCATAAACATCTGCATTTATTATTATTATTATTATTATTATTATTATTATTAATTTGGTACAGGGCTTAGACTTGCAGTGGTTCTCCTATTTTCAGCCTCCCCAGTGCTGGAATTACAAGGGTGTACCACCGTGCCCAGACTTGGTGGCTGGCTCAGCATACCCAGGGGCAGGGCCGGCATGGCATGTGACACCAGGAATTGAACGCTGGTCCTTGCACTTGCCTAAGCAGTTGCTTCATATATTGAGTTATCTCATCAGCCCTAACATTTGGATTTAGAATATGGTTCACTATTTCATCTGGTCCATGCTAATGATTTTGATACTTCTATTTTCTTGGACCTCGCTTTTTACCAGCATGGGTGGGGAAATCATGGTGGTGAAAATGGAAAGAACCCTGGTTTCTAAGTTGCACTGAACAATCTTCAAAACAAAATATGTTTCCATTGGAAATATTCAAAAATCTGCTATTATGGATGGGGTAAGACTTTAGAATAATTCTGCTTTTTAAGAGTAAGTGTGAAACTGCAGAGTCCTAGCTTTAGAAACACATCACATGCACCCTGGAGACTTCTAGTTCTCATTCTTTTGATATCATAGGAAGTCTCTCCTTCCATGTCCTGCAATTTCCTCTACTATAAGAGGTGATTTTACTGGGTGCTTCTTATGATTTCTTCTGTATTCTGTGCTATGAATAAAATGACTTTTAGGGTGAAATGGGTTCTTGCATTTGGCTTAATTTGGATGTTCTACTTTTTGTATCCAAGGTATTGTATCTTTTTGTATCTAAGGTATTTGTAGTATTTGGGATTTGATATAGGAAATCCATTAATATGATAGGTGAAAAGTGTATCCTAAAAATAACTAAGAACATGAAGCATGTTTTAAAACTATTTGCATTTTATATGACATCACAGTTAAACACTTTTTTTTTAAATATCGAAATGCAAAAGTAGTCATAAGGAAAACGCACCAGCCACAGACCTATGATCCTATCTCTACTTTAACTCTTAACCCTCACTCACAGCCTCTCCCAACTACCACTCACAGACAGATGCATTGGACTCTACTTGGCCTCTTCTTGTTGGCTAATTTCATATCTTTGAATCTTAAGCCTCTAGATCTTGACTTATCTACTTTAATAGGAAGCACTGGATCCTAAGAGAGTCCCTTTCCTCACTCCTTTCCCTCCTGTTACCCACAGACATGACCCTATCTTTATTCCCACTTCCCAGACTTGGCCTTAAGGATACCAGAAAGTGAGTAGAATAGCGTTTTTAGGAAATGGGGTTCTTCGCGTAAAATTGAGATTGCTCTAGTCATATAATTACCTGGATTCTTTCTAAGAGATTCTTAAACTTAGAGTAAAGATTGTGTTTAACTGAGCATCCATTTAAACCCACATGCCTGAGCCTTGTGTTTTTTTCTTCTTAAGGGCAGACTCCGCTTTCATCTCAGTTTGAGATGCATGAAGCTTTTAATATGAAATCACTTCCCATTCAGTCCAAAGCTTCCTATTTTCTGATGAATGTCATACATAATGAAAGATTATATCCATTTATCCTCAGCAGTAAATCATTTATCACACAAGGGATATATGTTATTGTGAATTCTGATCAAAGCTGCCCACTTCCTTTAGTTGGCAGAAATACTGCACTGTGTTAGTTGATTGTACAATATCCTGAGAGCCGTGGAAAATGATGCTGTTGAATGAGGGTTCAGTGACTATAGGGGTTTCTAAAATGTCTTTTTAAAAAAATCATGGTTCATGTAGAACTTTCTGCAGGTGCCTGCATCTGAACTATGAAAATCTTTTTTTTTTTTTTTTTTTTTCCTTCTTCACTTAGTGAAATCAGAAAGCTGTGGGACTTCTGCGGCTTGCTCTATGATAGCTGCAAACGGATTCATGAGTGACAGAGCATGGATCCTTTGCCCCTTTTCTTAGGAAGACAATAATTATTACCACTTCTTTCTAAAGCATGCTGTGAATGGCTTTATCAGTTTGTTTGCTAATGAGCTCCTTTTCTCCTTTATAATGTCAATCATAAGGATGCTTTTAAAGTAAGAATTATCTCCAAGATTTATTTTCTCTCTACTCTTTCTTATCAAGCCATGTAGTATTTTGCTTCAGGGAGTCACCAACATAACCCAGGCTACCTGCTTTAATCTCTTGTGGATAGCATACTCTGTCACTGTCTCCTTCCCACAACACTGAATTCTGGGAAGGACACCACAGTCCCCCAGAGGAATCTCTTCTACAGTCTCTTCATCAACAGTCGGTCATTGTTTTAGGTTTTCAGTCTCCTGTGATACATATCTATGGGCAATGCTTCTCAAATTCACTAGCAAGAGTGCTTTAGTATCAAAATCATCCAAAGTAACATGACAAGTGAAATGAAGTGGGACAAACAGGCCCTTTTCTCTTTGGCCGGAGAGTTGTTATGGATGACTTTATGCAAAATAGTAGCTAGTGACCCACACAAGCAAGTCAAGCTGCACTCAGCATTTATAAAGAGCATTCCTTCATTTGTTTATGGCTACTTCTTGAAGTTACCTTTTAGTGTTTTGTCCACTGAAAGAAACAGTTAATGAAATTTGTATCCTATTTTCTGTGCCATGTGATCATATTATATGCCTCGTATGTTGTACACAAGTAAGCATGACATCCACACAGTTCTTATCTTTAAAGAAAAGATTGTAAAAATTGTCAGAATAGAACATAACCATTAAAAATATAGCCTTTGTTAACCTTTAATTGAGCTGTTTCTGTTGACGGTTGTTACTTCCTTTACTGTTCATATTATTTCACTTCTATATATGTGAAATAATTTCCAAATTGAGCAAATAAAGTAAGTACATGACACTTATTTTATTTGGATTTAAGATAAACAATGAATATAGTTTTGGTCTACATATATCCCACATACTCCATATGTGATACACTTACAATATTATTTAACTGAAATTCATATTTATCTAGTATTTCATCTGGAAACCATACACAGAGACAGGAGAATCTGTGTTGTGGTCTTTGCTAGTCTATAGATGTCATTTCCCTACCTTGAAAATTGTGATGGACAGAACTGTTCCCCTTTTGTAAATTAATATACTGCGTTCCTCGCCCTCTATGAAACTTTACTCAAAGAGGGCCTTCAGAGTAGGAGCTTAACCCTATATGAATGTGACTTTTTTTTTTTGCGGGAACAGAAATTGAACTCAGGCCCTTGTGCTTGCCAGAGAAGCACTTATTCCACTGAGCCATCTCCTCAGCCCCCTGAACGTGACATTTAACAAGAGAAAAAGCAAGTCACCTCCACCATGGAAGGACACAACAGGAAGATGACAATCTGCTGCCCAGTGACAGACTCTCGCCAACACTACGCACACTGGCACCTTGATTTTAGAATTCTAGTACTAGAAATGTAGGAAAATAAATATCTGTTGTTTACCCCACGTAGTCTGTGGTGTTTTGTGAGGGCAATGGACAATGTTGCAAACATAGCAGCATTAGGATAGCTTAGCTGAGGCACTATTTTGTCTTTCTTACTGAACTTGGAATTGGTGAGCATTACCATTACCTTTCTAGTCTGGACCAATTGATCTTACAATTTTTCACAAAGAGCAACAAATGCAACTGGTTGGCTCTTAAGCATAAGGACATCTGTGATGGGCTCAATTCCCAATTTTGCTATCAGATTTAATTACAAAAATGAAGAAGATTTTGAGAAGTGGATGTAACAGCGAATAGAGGTCTACTATTGGGTGAGAAATATCAAAAGCAGTTGTGAAGCATTTAATTAACTAAAGCAGTAGGGGAAGAGAGTTTGACTGTCTTTGGACTTTGCTATTGGAATCTAAATTGTCTACTTCTGCTGCCTTATCATTTAGATGCATTGTGAGAAATAAGGAAGGGGTGTACCTACACAGAAACATGCAGATATGCAAATATGCAGGTGTGCTGTAAGTCACACCACGCTCACCAGATTCAGATAGGCATCTAAGATCTCTGCCATTATTAATAACACTTCTCCAGTACTCTTTTCAATTACAGCATTGGAGATCTTCTTTTATTCAAAACATGTCTTGCCTTTCAAATCAGGCTGCATTCTTCAAAAATTACAATTTCACATTTGTCACAATAAATTTGTGCATACTTAAAAGTCATTACCAGAACACTTTTTTATATTGACAGAAAGCAAAATGCCACCCATTGCCCACCTGTCATTTCCCTCTAATTGTTTTTTTCTTTATAAAGACATTTTTAGTATTATTGTTATTATTTGTATGTGTGTGTATTTTAGAGAAGGGCCTACAGGGTGTTCAGGGTCTCACTACTAGATCATACTCACAGTGATCCATCTGTTTATAGCCTCCCAAGAGCTGGGATTGCAGGCACATGCCATCACACCCAGTTTCAATTGCTGTCTCAGCATGTCCTGGGAGACAGGACAGCATGGCAGACCCAACAGTTCAATAGAATCCCCGTCCCCTGTGCCTGCTTGCAGGTGCTTTAATCTGATGAACTATTTGGATGGCCCTAAGACAGTTATTATTTCAAGATCTCTGACATTCAGGATGTGAAGATTTTTCTCCAAGGGACCCCTATTAATTTTTTACCTCCTTCCTTCAAAAATCAATTATTTTATGTAAAATCAAAGAACACATAGAGCATAGAGCATGCTATTCAGGCCACAGAGTTGCTCTGGATATTATTGCTCTGTTTTCTAAATTGTGTGTTACCTCCATCCTGTGCTGTGTGGTTTAGCTGAGTGACATTAACAAGAGGCTACAGTCATGATCTGTCTGTGCTGAGGAAACTTACACCTGAGTAAAGGCACATGCATAATTATATTCTTTTCAACCTTTCAGACTTGAAGTCATTTTCCTTTTCTTTATGGTTCAAATAAAGAGTGAATCCAGTGTACCTCCTGGATTTGAGCAGATGACTTCAATCCACAACTGAAATCACAGGAGTTTTATGATGAATAATTTGCCTCAATCCATTTATGAACTCACATTTTGCTAAAGGGGTATATATCAGAGCAAATCTCTACACTTTCATTGTATTTAAGATACAACTCCATTAGCAGGATACATCAGAGTGATATTAGAAGTAATAGTTGCATTAGCTGTGAAACTCATGATATATCTAAAGAGTACTGATAACATTAGGAAATATCCATTAGTAAGAATGGAACTGCTACTTTGCAAATTATAATAATTCCAGTCCAGATCCTTCTTTTGATAGTTAAAAGGGTTGTGGCTACACCCACAGACAGTCTGTAGGTGATCCTAATATCAGCTGGCTAATTTAGAAATCTTGCTCTCTTGGGGCTGGGGAGACAGCATAGCCCTTTAAGTGCCTTCCTGGAAAATGCTAAGACTAAGTTCAATTTCCAGTTATCACATGCCTCATGGGCCATAGAAACTGGATATGGTAGTACACACCTGTAACCACAGAGCTGGGGAGGCTGAGACAGGACAGTCACTATGAGTCCAAACTGCATAGTAAGACACTGTATCCAATAAATAAATAAATAAATAAATAAATAAATAAATAAATAAATAAATAATTGATGTGGCATTAGAAGCAGTATGTATTTAAAAGACCAAAATGATACATATTTCAAGCATGGTTTTAGTGTTACACATTGTTATCCTCAATGTAGTGGCTTAGTTCCCAGATATCAGCATATAGAGTTGGTCAGGATGAGAATTCTACTCATGAACTGCTATTTTCAAAACCCTGTTGGAGATTCTTAGACCATTGCTTTAACCATCTTGTTTATATAAGTGTAATGTTTCACCCTACCATTTTTCCTAACTTTTCTCTCTTTGTTGTTTAATCTTTAAATTCTGACTTTCCATTTAACTGTTACACCTTTCAATTTTTATTTCTTCTTCTGAATTCTTACAAAGGACCATTTTGTAGTGAAAAAAATATATATATATGTATATTTGTGTGTATGTGTACAAGATAATTAGGATAGATATATAGCTACTTTCTCTATGTTCAATGAGAAGCAATATTTGTACTAACATTATTCAAAAAGGATACCATGTCTACATCTTGTTCCCTGAATAACTGGTATGAAGACAACAATATGCAATGTATTAATTATTATAACTGCCCTACTAACATGTTTTGAAAATGTTTCATAGCTATTTTATCTTTTTTCTCATTAAAATGAATAAAAGATAAAAATTAAATTAAAAAAAACTTTTTGAAAAAGGAAGACACATATTGGGCTGGGGAGATAGCTTGGTGGTCCAAATGCCTGGCTGGCAAGTATAGATACCAAGTTTTGTCACCAGTACCATATACCATGCCTGCCTCCAAACCAAGGCTGTGCCATGCCAGCCACAAAATCCTTTGCATGTTGGTGCATGCCCGTAGTCCCAGAACTGGAGAGGCTGAGACCAGAGGATCACTACAGGTTTGAGTTTCATTGCAAGACTCTGTACCAAATAAATAAATAAATGATTTATTCAAAAAATGATCTTACTGTCTTAATTATTGCTTCTTTTTAAATAAGACTGTGTAATTAAATTCTCAATTTAGATAAGGAGAGTGTTGCAGCACATAGAGTTGGTCAGGATGAGAATTTTAATCAGTGTGACAGTATTTTCCATAGTCAAACATAGATCTGAATTTCAGCGATGAGTTGATGGGGAAGGGGATTTGTTTCAATAATTTGAATGCCTTTGGGCCAGGAAAACTAACATGCAGATCACTGAAGCTAGAAAATTTCTTGTCCACCCAACATTTACTTTGGATTCAGACCACTCCCGGTTTGGAATTCTGGTTCCTAGGCTCCCAATCTGCTATTACTGTATAATTCCTTTATATTCTGTTACAAATTCAGCATTTTTTTTAAACAATAGTCATATTTAGGGCTGGCCAGATAGCTCAAGAGACAAAAGCAACTGCTTAGGCAGAGTGCACCAGCTTGGGCTAGATCCCATGTGTGCTGTACTAATCCCACCCTCGAGGAGCACTGAGACTGTGACTGACACTGGGCATGGTGGCACGCACCTGTAATCCCAGTGCACGGGAGGCTGCAAACAGGAGAATTACTGTAAGTCCAGTCTACTTATGAGCTCCTGTACAGCCTGTACTAAATGCATTTTTAAAAGTTAGATTTAATTTTTTTTTGTTTCCCTTTGCTTTTAAATTGAAGATAGTTGGCCCTCTAAAAATGTCACTCTTGAAACTCCAGTGGCCCAATCAGTTAGCACGTGGTACTTACATAAAAATGTCACTCTTTTTTGATTTACATCTTCCTAGTGATCAACTCCCCTCTGCTCCTGATAACCATTATTGAACTCTTTTTCTCTGTTCAACATTTTAGATTCCATATATGAATATGATTAGACAATATTTGTCTTTCTATGCCCAGCTCATTTTCCTTAATAGGATGTCATCCAGGCTTACCACTATTGTTGCAAATGACAGTGTCTTCCTTTTTTTACGGCTATACAGATTCCATTGTGAATATATCCCATGTTTTCTTTATCCATTCATGCATTCTTTGTAATGAGTACTTAAGTTAATTTTACATCTTTGCTATGAATAATTCTTCAAGGAACATAGAAATGTACATATCTTTATGATATATCAATTTCTTCTTTTTTGGAATATATGCCCAATGTATACAGTGTGTACACTTGAGCATATGATAGTTCTATTTTCAAATTTTTGAGGATATTTTTACTGTTTTCCATCATGACTCTATTTATTACATTCCCACCAAAAATATAAAGGAAAACTAATTTCAAGAGACATATTTTGCAATTTGACAATACAATTTATAGTATATTGTAAATTTAAAAATTGCTAAGAGAGTATTTTTAAATATTCTTGCCATAGAATATGATAATCATAAGTATGTGAAGTAATGCATAGGTTCAAAACTTGATTAATCATCCCATAATTTATACGTATTTTAAAATATTATGTTATATATATATATATATATATATATATATATATATATTTTAATAAAAAGGAGGTAACTCATTATACTTTGGTAGTAATTGCCCAAATTCATAGTTGTTGATATACCCCATTAAAATCAATATATCAATATAAAGTTAAGTAATTTTATCAAAAAGTGATGAGCATCCATGATATAACTTGATTAAAAACTATTTCCAATTGGATATTTTATTTTTTAAAATAAACCACGGACTCACTTCAACAATTGTCTTTGTTGATTTTTTAGTGTAGTCACATGAGTGAACGTTGTCTCTAGTCTTTCTGGCTTACTTTGATTTTGGTTTGCTTTCTCTTTCATTCATTGTCTTCTCTGTTCTTTTCCGGTTTCATAAAGCTTGTGGAACCATGCTTTCTCCTTCAACATTGTCTCTAGTATATTTCTCTTTATTTATCTCTTTGTATTCATGCCTATCCCTCTTAAACTTCCCCTATTCCCCCTGAAACACAGGTAAAGTCACTCAACTAAAGACAAACTCAGTTCCTACATGTTTCAAATTTATGTTGCATTTTGTTATACAATTGTAATTTTTCCCTATGTTTAAATGTACCAAATTAAGTTATTACCATTTGTGAGTTTCTAGTCCTAATATGATGCTACTGTTACTGATAATAGTACTACTTTAGCCAGGGTATCATACTATTGTAATCAGTTGTTCTCCTTATATGACAACACTGTGATTGGGTCATAATCATCTCATAGTCCAGTGCACAAGGACTGACTGCTATACCAAATAAGGAAGCAACTTCTCATCCCTGATAAATTGGGAAGGTAGGATGTTGCGACAGACAGAAAGGGCAGAAGCCAATTACACATAGAAGACATCTATGAGGGATAGAGATTTCCTGGGGAAGTCTCACCTCTTTTGAGAAAGCTACCTATCATGTTCAATTTACAAGCATTAACACCGAAACCAACTTTAAATTTAAATATAGAAAATGAAAAGAATTAGAAGAAAAATGCAACCCCAAACCCCCACCCCACCCAGGACAAGTTCAGAGCACAACAAGATAGAGGAAATCAACAACCATCCACCTGAATTGTCTACAACTGTATCTGTAGAAGTGAAAACAAACATACAAAAAGATGAATGATCCTATAAAGAAAATCAATCAAAAATAATCCCTGAGGTAAAAAAAAAAGATAAAATGCATAACAGAGAAGTTTCTCAATCAATCTAGAGTAGAAACAGAGGAAAGAATAGAGGAGCTTAGGAAAATGATGGAAACCATGTGCAACCAAAATATGAAAGAAATAAAATCCATGAAACATGTTCAAACAGTTATCAAAATCCCATTGATAGGATTGGTGAGACAGCTCAGCGGTCTAAAAGCAGCTTGGTTAAGTAGACACAGGGGACAGCATATATGGTACATATATAGTACCAGCCCCAACCTCTGGGTGGGCTGAGCCAGTAAAAAGAAAAAGAAATCCATTGATATTATACACAGCCAAATGAATGAAAGTGAGGAGAGAATATCAACTCTAAAAGACAGGATTGTGTTTCATGATCACCAAATGAAAGATTCCTTAAAAATAGTAAGAGAATCATGAAAACTTAATTCAGTAGTGTCAAGATGATCCAAAGGAGAACAAAGTAAACTGAACAGAGTCAAGAAAAAAAAAAACATGAAACAAAGTAAGTGACATAAACCCCCTACTCATAGAAGTAATAACAAGGAAGTTCTTAAACATTGAAAAAGAATTTGACAGACAGAAAATTCTTTTCATGGACCCTATTAGCCATGACAAAAATAAATCTTTATTAAGGCATCATACAATATTAAAAGTACTAATACTGAACAGAAGAACAGAATATAAAAGAAACAAATCCCCTGTAAAGGACAGGTCTTCATAATCATAGAAGATTTCAACACAAACTCTTAAGTCAAGGAGAGCTTGGAATGAAGTCTTTCATGTCCTAAAAGAAAACATGCTCAAACCCAGATTAAAACCATCTTTATGAATCAATAGAAAAATAAGATATTTCCATGACCAAGAACAATTAATAAATCAATAACCACAAAACTAGGTCTGCATAAGTTCTAAAGAATATTTAAGATATGAAAACAAGTAGCACAATTTAAAGAACACTAAAAGAAAGAAACCAACAGACATTGTAAAATGTAAAATAGAGAGGAAAACAACAAGAGGAAAATCATGTGACAAGATAAGACAATACATGTCAATTATAACCATCAATGTGAATGGTCTCAATTCACTGATCAAAAGAAATAAACTGGAAGAATAGATCAATAAACGAGAACCAGAAACATGCTGCAAAGGAGAAACATTTAACTCAAACAAATAAGAAAAAAAATCAAAGACTGCAAGTTAGAATGTAGAAAAGAATACTTTGTATAAAAGGAGCCCAGGAGAAAGCAAAGGTAGCTATTCCACTTACAGATGAAGTGAACTTCAAGACAAGACAGACCAAGAGAGACAAAGAAGGTCACTTCATAATTCTTAAGAGAAAACTCTAAGAGGAAGAGGAAGCAATCATTAATATATATTCATCAAATTCTGGTACACTCAACTATATAAAACAAATATTAATAGATATAAAAAATAAAATAAGCACTAATACAACTGTAATGGAGGACCTGAACACCCTACTGTCACAGACAAATCAAATAGACAAAAGGAATTCACAAAACAATATCAGAACTGAATCAAACCTGTGAACAGATGAAGTTAGATGTCTGCATAACATCAAGAATACACATTCTTCTCAGCAATACATGAGATATTATCCAAAGTAAAATATATACTAGCACAAAAGGCATATTTAAGTAAATGCAAAACAGTTAAAATTATCCCATGCATATTATCAAACCATAGTGCAATGAAAAAAACATCAATGGCAGAAAAAAACACAGAAGCTTCATAAACACAGGGAAATTAAATAACACCCTCCTGAATAACCAACAGGTTACAGATGAAATTAAGGAAACAAGAAGTTTCTACAACTAAATGATAGTGCCAGTATAACATTCCTGTGCTGGTGGAACACAACAAAAGATGCCCTGTCATGAAAATATAGAGCAGTAAATACCAGAAAAACAGTGAGCTTAAATAAACAATTTAATGTTGAACCTCAAAGTTCTAGGAAGAAAAAAAAAAGATCAAGTCAAACCCAAAGCTCATAAAAGGGAGGAAATTGCAAGCACAGAAATTAATGCAATTGAGCCTAAGAAAATAATAAAAAGAATCAATGAATTAAAGACATGGAGGGCCAAACAGATAGCTCAGCAGATTAATGCACTTGCTTAGGCAGGTGCAGTGATCAGGGTTCAATCCCTGGCATGCCCTGCCAGTCCCACTGTAGGAGACACTTCCTGGTCCTCGTCTCAGTCCAAGAAATCCCTAAGTTACGTTATTGGAATCCCATCAAGTTGATTCCAATCTACCACTTTCCATGCAACCCATGGCGAAAATGAAGACACTAAATTGTATTTTTAATCATCGGGGAGTTGAGCGGCTCTAAGTCCTGCCATGACATGGCTTTCCGGAACCAAGATAGCAACCTTGGGCCTCACCCAGTTTTTATTCAATGGAGGAGTGGCTTGAGGATTGACTGACAATTGTGGGAAGTAGGTGACTACTGTGAGTTGAGCTAGGTGGGTGGCCTACATTTACCTCTGCCATATGCAGAGAGGATATGCAGAGAGAGTAATCTGCATTATATAGTATTTAATGTTTTGGGAAGTCTAGGGCTTCAGCTTTGATGTAGTCCTTCAAGCCCCAGGAAGTCATAGCCTCTATCTCGAGGCTCAATTCCAGCTGGCAGTGCAGAGCATTAGCTCTACCATCCTGTCTCCACCCAGCTCACATTAAGGAGCAGCAGACTTACCAGGGAAACACGCATGCCACCTTCAAAGACTATCACCATCACCTCAGTTAGACCAATACATATTGCTTAAGGCCAACTGAAGGATAAACAGAAGTCCTAGCCAGCTCTGTACATAACAGGACAAGGAAATAGGATCAGACACAGTCAAAATGGAGTTCAAGGAGAGTTGCTCAAGTGGTCCCCCACCCCCCACCCCCAGGGCTCACTGAGATAGTGACTGAGACTGGGTGTGGTGGCATGCACCTGTAATCCAGCACTTGGGAGACTGAAAACAGGAGAACCAGTATGAGTCCGATCTGTGTAGTGAGAGCTTATAGAACCTGTTCTAAATACATGAAAAAAGAATAAATAAAATCAATAAAGAGATGGATATCTGAAAAGTTGAAATTAATGAAAGCTTAGCCAACCTTATAAAAAATATACAAAAGACTGAAATCCATGCAATTGAGAATAAGGGTGAAACCATAACAGAAGCTGCAGAAATCCAGAATATCATAAATAACCACTTCTACTTGCATTCAAATAAAATGAGAAACAGAGAAAAATGGACAGATTCCTAGAAAAATATGTATTATCAAAATTGAATTAAGAAATAACTAAATTGAAGATGTAATTAATCATCCACCAACAAAGAAGAGACCAGGTGTTGATGGATTCATTGCTCAATTCTGCAAGAAATTTTAGAAAGAACTAATGCTATTACTTAAACTCTTCAATGAAATTAAAAAGAAAGCAATAGTCCCTAAGTCATTCATGGGAAGTGAGCTTTGAAATATAATTTCAAAACTGTAAAATTGTTTTGTTTGCCTGTAAAACTGGCAAACAAAACAAAACAAAAAACAGACAAGGATCCATCCCAAAACAGAAAACTACAGGGCAATCTTCCTAGTGAACCTAATGCAGAAACCCTCAGAAAAATATTGCAAACAGAATTTGGAAAATCATCAAGAAAATTATACACCATGACCAAGTTGGATTTATCTAAGTATGCAGGGATGGTTCAGCATATGCAAACCAATAAATATAGCATACCCCATCAACAGAGCCAAGGACAAAAAATCACACAGTCATCTTAAAAGTTACAGAAAAAATTTCACAAAGTCCAACCTCCATTTATGATAAAAATTCCTTATAAAATAAGAATAAATAGTCTTTTTCTCAATCTAATGAGAGCCATCAATGACAAAACAAAGCATCACTGAAATTCTTTCAAAAATCAGACTAAGACAAGGATGTCCACCATCACACTCCTATTCAAGATGGACCAGAAACATTAGCCAGAGCAATTAGATGAGGAAAAGTAATTTAAAAATATGGATAGGAAAATAATGTGTTAAATTATTAATATTTGAAGATGACACAATACTCTAATAGAAGATCCCAAAAACTTCATGGAAAGACTTCTAGATTTAATAATCAAATTCAGTAGCATGGCTGGATACAATATCAATATTCAAAATAGTGTAACTACACTCTTCACACTAGCATGCAAATTTAAGAAATACTTAGGAATCAGTCTAATAAAGCAAAGAAAAGTTCTTTACATTGAAAATTAAAGCACTCTGAAAAAGAAGATCAAAGAGGAAATAAGACAACGATTCTTTGATAGGATTCTTTCAACACAGGGAAAATTGTCCATATTCTCAAAACTGTTAAAAGATTTAAGTAATCCCAATCAAAATTCCAATAGCCTACCTCACATAATTAGATAAAACATTCCTAAAATTTACTTCAAACTAGAAAAGACCTAGAATACAATTATGAGCAACAAAGGCAAGTTAGCATCAATTTCTGACTTGAAATTATATTTCAAAGCTCCTGTAAAACAGGAAAACAAAACAAAACAGAAACAGTCCTGAAGATCAATTAAACAGACTAGAGAATACAGAAAGAACTCCAAACACTCCCAAGAACTTTGTCTCTGACAAAGGGGCCATATATGGTCCCTGACTTTCCACATGCTGAAGCTTAAAAGTAGACACATGTCTGTCATCATGTACTAAACTAAAACTGAAATGGATCTAAGTCACAAATATTAAGACATAAACACTAAATCTGCTGAAAAGTAGAATAGATGGAACTCTTGAAGATATTGATGAAGACAAAGTCTTTATGAAAGTAATCTCAAATGTCACAAAGAAATGTCAAAGAAAATGTCACAAAGAATCATCAACTGGCATCTCATTTTATTAGAAAGCCTCTGTGCAGCTCAAGAAACCTACAACAGAATGAAGAGGCTACCCACAGTGTGGGCAAAAGAAAGTTGCCAGCTGTTTCTCTGACATAGGACAACAATGTAGTATATATAAAGAACTCAAAACAAGTGAAACCCCTCCCCAAATATAAAGATCAATCCAAAATGGTCATATAAAATAGACACTTCTCAGATGAAGAAATAAAAAGAACAAATAAATTTATGAAAACAAGTCACCATTTGGTCATTCAAGAGATTAGAACCATGGTGAGATTCCACTGAGGAAAAAATGGATGTATCAAGACATCAACCAGTGACAAATGCGGGTACAATGTGCATAAAGGGGAATCCTTTTCCACTGTTAGTGGGAGTGCAGCCTAAGTCAGCCACTATGGTAATCTTGCAGAGATTCTTCAAAAAATCTAAAACCAAAGGCAATATTTGACACACCTGTTCCCCTTCTTAGCATATTCCCTCCAAAAAAGCACCATAACACAGTGATGTGGGACACTGTTATTGTTTGGCTATTATAAACCATCCATGGTTTCTTCAGCAATATAGTACTACTGAGAAATAAGCAAGGATGAACCCAAGACATCTCTAGGTGAATGGATGCACCTTGAGACCATAATCTTCAATGGAATAAATCAGACACACATGGAAATACTGCATTGTTTCTCTGGTGGGAGAAACGAAGAGTGTAAAAGGAAGGAAAGTGAAAAAAAGGAACAATTTGAAATAAAGCTCTGTGGCACAGAGCTTCAGTATAAACCCTGAAGGGATTTGACTGACGTTGTCAGATACAAAAGTTATATCTCTTGTTATATAGGTCTTGCTTTACCTTGGTCTTAATCATCCAGCAGAAAAGCATAAAAATGAGGTATAGAATGTAAAGCCATATTAATATGCTGAGCTATAAAAGACTCAACAACTCTGACATTGTCAATCCTGTGGATAATCCACTACTATTAGGGACTACAGGACTATATTGGATTATTTTGCTAAATTCATGCACCTGCAATATTTTAATGACAGTGGAATACCCATCTCTGACAAAACTAAACAAAAAGGGGAATACAAATGAAGGACCATTTTGTATCTGTATATACAAAGTAGTTAGAATAGATATACAACTACTTTCTCTTAATTCAATGAGAAGAAAGATTTGTATTAATAGTGTTTGAACAGGATATCATGTCTGCATTTTGTACTATGAAAACTACTATAAAGACAACAATATGCAATGCATTAATTATTGAAACTATCCTACTAATCTGTTTTGAAACTGTCTGATTGCTATTTGTTTCTCAATAAAATTAACTTAAAAGTGAAATAAAGCTTTCATAAGTAAGAAGGGGATGAGGGTCTGAAGTGAGAAGAATGAGAAAAGAAGAAGCCCCAAGGTACGTCATGGACAGGTGCACATTCCTTGTGATGAATGTGATCGTCAGGTATATCTAAAACGTACCAATAAAATTAATTAAAAAGCAATGGGTATTGCAGAGTAACACTGATAAAGTGAATTGTGAACCACAGGTAAATTATTATCAAATACAATTCTAGATGATAGATTCCTTTCCGTGGATAATGCAAAGGAGACACCCATAGAAAGACTCAGCATCTGGTAAAAAGAAGATCCAGGATCCAAGCAGGCAGTGCTGCAAGCCACACTCCTTCTGTAATATTGCATCTAATCATCTGACAGTCTTCCCATTTTCCTTAAGAGCTCACATTGAGGCTGGGATGGAGGGAAGGCTAGAAATAAAATGGAAATGATCCTGGGAAGGAATATGACTATTTCAAATCGGCAGCTCATAGGCCTGTGGAATTGGACAGCCTGTGCACTGCTTAGGAAGTGTTTATCTTCCTGTAACCTCAAAAAGCAATGGCAAAAAAAAAGTCACAATTTCTTCTAAGAATAAAACTTCAGGGCCAGCCAAATAGCTCAGCGGATTAAGGCACCTACAAGCAGGTACCAGGGTCCAAGGGTTTGATGCCTGACCCACCATGCCAGCCCTGTCCCCAGGGCCCACTGAGATGCAATTAAGGCTGGGCATAGTGGCAGGCACCTGTAATCCTAGCTTTTGGGAGGCTGTAAACATGTGGATCACTATGAGTCTGATCTAGTAGTGAGACCATGAACACCCACCCTGTAGACCCTTCCCTAAAATGCAAAAAAAATTAAAATAAAACAGAACAAAATAATCCCAGCACTCGGGAGGCTGAGGCAGGAGGATTGTTGTGATTTCGAGACCAGCCTGAGCTACAAAGTGAGCTTAAGGCCAGACTGAACTGCATAGTGAGACCCTGTCTCAAAAAGACAAAAAAAAAAAAAAAAAAAAATCATATGGTCAAAAAAAAAAAAAAAACTACAAAATTTACTTGCCACCATTTCTTTCACTAATAAGTGATGTCATTGAGCATTTTACACCTAAAATCAAGCCCACAAGAAGGAGGTCTGTATACTTCCGATGGAATTTTTGCGGAGACCAAGTACTGGCTGAAGTATTTGAGCAGATCTGTGTTCCTCTTGACCCAAATGGAAATGTATAAACATGAACTAATAATGCTGCATTTTTCTATTTGCTATCATGCTCATTTTATTTGAGTTTAAATTTGAAGACAATGATATTAAATTATGTATATAAAGTAGACCCATACAAAAACTAAACCGAAGTGGGATACGGTGGTACCTATCTGTAGTCCCAGTGATTTAGGAAGCAGGAGCGCTGCAAATTCAAGACCAACCTGGGCAATTCAGCAAGATGTCATGTAAAAATTAAATTTACAGATGACAAGGGCTGGCCAAATAGCTCAGTGGATTAATACACCTGCAAGCAGGCTCAAGGGCCTGGAGTTTGATCCCTAGGCCTTCTGTGCCAGCCCTGCCCCAGGGGTACACTGGGACAGGAATTGAGACTGGGCATGGTGGCACATGCCTGTAATCCCAGCTCTTTGGAGGTTCTAAACAGGAGGATCACTATGAGTTTGATCTAGTAGTGAGAACCTGAACACCTTGTAGACCCTTAACTAAAATACTAAATAAATAAATAAATAAATAAAAATTTATGGATGACATAGCCATGTAGCTCAGTCATGAATCTTTTTTTTTTTTGTTTTGTTTTGTTTGTTTGTTTTTTTGGTGGATCTAGGGATTGAACTCAGGTCCTTGTGCTTGCCAGAGAAGCACTTATTCTACTGAGCCATTTCCACAGCCACAAAGCTATTGTTTAGTGTGCAGGAAGCCCTTTGTTCAAGTCACTATAATACAAACAATAAGTGCAAACAAAATAAAAACAGAGTTGAAAATTAGAATATATACACAGTGGCTGTTGTAGTCATTATGATATAAATGAGAAATGCAGTTTAAAATGAAAAGTTTGGCTGGCCTAACCTTGTCCATAATTAGATTCTGGTGAAGCAAGACAGAAGAAGCAGGTGGGCCCAGGGAGATGGCTCAGTAGAATAAGGGCTTCCCTGGCAAGCGCAAGGGCTTCAATTCAATCTCTGGTTCCACCAAAAAGAAAAAAAAAAAAAAAAAGAAGAAGCAGGAGAGAAGGTAGCAGTAAAGCAATGAAATGCATGGCCAGGAACTTACAGGATACTTCAGTTCACTCAGTGTGAAATAGTTTTGTGCTATTGTTCTTTCATTTTATTTCGCTCACAGCCCAAGGAGAGAAAAATTGAAGGATAACCAGGCAGAGGTTATCCTGCCTAGCGAGGCTGTGGCTATGAGGATGTGCTTCAACCTTCATTCACCATCGCTGGCATCTCCTGTTTTAACCCAGCTGTTACTCAGGATCTGAACTCACACATATGCACTGGCATAGGAGGTTTGACAAGCAGAGATGAAGTTTGCAGTGCAGCCTTGTGGCCAGAATCTTCACTGGTAGCCAGCTCCAGCATAGTGAGTTCCAGAACACAAGCCTATGACCTGAGTCTCTCCCTTGGGGTCCTCCACAGGCAGCCCTGACAGTGTGGCCCACTCTTGCCTGCTGCACAAGACAAAACACATACCAAATCCCAGCCAAGGGTGATACACCTTGTATTTTCATGTTTTCTCACTCTTCTTTTCTTGTCTTTTTCTCAAGACTTGCTTTTTGAAATTTTTCACTGAAGCCCACCATTAGGCATTTCCACAGGGGTGGTATGGGAGGGAAAAACAATAACAGGAAGGGGGTGCTTGTTAGTGTACAGTCGGCTGAGCCGGAGGATAGGGGAAGGGCAGAGTGAGTGGGAGGTGGGGAGGAGAAAGGTAACGCAGGTATCTGAGACTGCACAGCAATCTCTGCCCTAGAAGGGACCTTGGGTTCCGATGAGCCCTAGCCTTATGAGGAAACAGACCTTTCCCTCCTGAGGTTGGGCTCAGCAACTCTCTCCCTGGTTATATTTTCCCCCATTATGTGGACAACTCTCTTATTTCCAGGTAAACTTACCACAGTTTTCCCCACGAATTCTTACCTGGTCTTATCTGCCTTGGGTATTACACCCTTAATCATGCCCTTCTTTATAAATGGGGAAATAAAAGCCCAGCAGCATGATCAAGAAAGATCTCCTTCAACTCAGAATAAGCACACAGGATTTGAGGCTATTTATTTTTCAAAGTAAAATGTCTCACCTCTTGCAGTGTGAGCTTGCTTTGTACTTATTTCACTGCTGGCAATAATTCTCTCTTGACGCGACCCTTTGTCAACCCCGAATGCATTTCCTGTCCTGAGCACACAGTGTGTGCTTGCTCTAAGGCCACAGGATTGCAGGAGCAAATGTTCCTGGAAATAACCAGGGAGCATTGTGACTTTTAATACAGCTGTGGTGGCATATGGATTCTAAGAGATAAAGAAACCAGATAAATTGAGTGGGATTCGAAAGGAAGGTAGAGTAGAATAATGACAGATTATGAACTGATTCAAGGAAAGATTTGTGCTTTAAAAATTCATTTACCATTAATAATTTCATGTATGTGTTGTAATAAAACATATATTTTAAATGTATAGAAAGATCATTCTCTCTATATATAAATTTCTTTTGTTATTATTATTTTTCAAACAGAACCTTCTGTAGCACTCCCACTACCCTCTTCTCTAACTGAAACAAAAACGACCAGTGCAATGATATTTCTCAAAAGTGTGCTTATCACACTGAGGATATCTGCCAGCCTCTATCTACACAAGGGAAATGCACTTGGGGACTTTTTTCCCCTTTGCACCTCATCTTTAATATTGTCTCGGTTTCCTTCCACTTCATTGGCTTCGCCTTGGAGCGACGTTCCATCTTCACATGTGGATGAGTCTGAACTTATCAAGGTGATATATAGGCGATTCTGAAATGGGAATTTTAATATGGTATTCTTCAAACCTGGCACCAATTAGCAGCGCCTCCTGCCTCCTTCACAAAGGGGCAGAATTGGCTGCATAACCAATCACATGTTTCTGCTGGACTGCTCAGCCCGTGGAGGTGGCGGCAGCCTCACCCCACTTTGTTTCCTGTGGCCCAGGGCTAGGAAGACGGTACCAGTGTTGTCGCCCTGAGATTTTTCTGACACCTCATGAGGCCTGAGCACTTCAAGATGGTTTATTACGCTTGGAAATCAAAGCATATTCTAATGCTGCAGTCCCTGAAATATTTTCATTAGTTTCACAGATTGATAACTACTAGAAAATTGTTCCTTAAGCCTGATTTTTATTCCAGCAGCACAACATCCCCCTCTGAAAGTAGGATAGATTCATCCCACAAGCAACAATAGTCACATCCCTGCTTAGCCCAAGGATGACAGACGAAGCGTCAAGCAGCCCTCTAAATGTCACTTCCTCACTTGGAGACTGCTTGAGGCTGGAGAAGGAGCTTAGCTGTGTTTGTTCTGGAACTTCCAGCCGATGAGCTGCCGCAGTCCCATTGGCCAAGCTGCGCAAAGTGAGGGCTGACTCTGGGCCTGCATGGCTAGGGAGGAAAGGCCTCATCCCAAGGCCTGAGGGCAGCCTCCTTCCCTCCAAATCGTGCTGACCTCTGGTCAGCCCTGCAAACGACCTGGCAGAAAGACAGTGCTTTGCACAGGTTTGCTGAATATGAAAAGTATCAATTGAAAACTGTGAGTACAGAGCTGCTGCTTAACCTCTGCTCCTTCAAACACTGCAAATTCTGGCAAAGTCATGAGGTGACACTGATGGGGAAGCATAGCTAAGAAGGCAGAAATGCCAAATTAGCAATTGAACACACTGATGAAACACAAGAAAAACAAATGAAGCAATAAGTAAAATTTACAACTATTGTGCTGTGTTGGACAAAAACTGATTTTTAGAAGAAAAATACCCCTTTGCATTGTGATGTTTCTGAATAATTATAGAGATTACGTGTGGCATAAAGTGCGCCTGCTCCTAGAATTATAACATGAAAACCATTCTGATTCTAAGTGGGGCATCTTAAGATGCCACTCAATTTATTCTTTAGGTGTTTCATACATAACTATAAAAGCCAAGTTGTGCTCTGAAATCTCTGTCTGCTCAGAAATATAAAATCTAGAATCTGCCTGTTGGAGTCAGAAAGAGACGAGTCAAATGGTGTACAATTATTTGCTGTTCTCACATGTGTTTAATTGCTGGTTATTTTCCTTGGTGGGATTGCGGACTGAATCTTTCACAATTGCATGAACACATGTGTCATTTTTCTTTTTTCCTCAGGTGCAAAGAAGGCTACCAAGGAGTCCGTTGTGACCAGTTCCTGCCGAAAACTGACTCCATCTTATCGGATCCAAGTAGGTCCAGCATGCTGTTTCTCTATACTGTGCTATCTGGCTGCTCTTCCTGGAGCTGCGGTTGCCAACTCTGTTGAAGTTTGTCTCTCACATATTTCTATCGTTTGGGTATTTTTGCAGAACCGGGGATTGAACTCCGGCCCTTGCACTTGCCAGGGAAGCACTTATTCAACTGAGCCATCTCCTGGCCCCTTGTATTTCACATATTTCTGTCTGTCTGAAAATTGCCAAGGACAGAAGGAGGTAGCAAATCATAACTTTCAAAGTATGGCTTGTGGCTAGCTCACACGTGGCCTTCTCTGATGGGGATCGGTGGCCTCCTGATGCCAGGCCACCTCTGGTGACTTATGGGAACTAAATCCTAGCTAATTCTGCCTATTGGTGCTCAGGCTTTCCCCCAGTATCAAGTAAGGCTGCAGAAAGATGTAAAGAATGCATTATTTACCCAAACACACGTAATGAAACTTGTGCTATCACACTGCTTCTCATGCCCTGGTAAATTTAGATGATAGGAAACCTATTAACATTTAGTAAAATAAAAAATTATGCAAATACAATTGCATAAGAAGTTCTCAAGCAAACTTGAAAAACTCTATTCTGAGCAATGCTCATTGCATATCAATATTTACTGTACTTAACAATAAATTACTTTTTTATCATGAATGGGGGCAATCTGCCAATAGAAAATGAGAAGCCATTAGCTACTTGTATATGGCTTCATAAGTAGCATCCTATTGTAAAATCCACACTTCTGGTAACATGTGTCAGTTTTCCTTTATCTGTAAATGGTTTTTATACAATGGGTCTTATAGGTGAATTACTTTTGAAAAAAAGTGGGTATATTTGTACTGGATCAGTTGTTTAGTTCAGTAAAGGCAATGACAGGCATTTGCTAACTCTGAAGCTACATTATGGTTTTCTGAATATTGAGTGTACATAACACAGACTTTAGCAAAATATTTTCCATTGACCACAGGCAGTTTCCCATGATGATTAGTGTGCATTTTGCCATCTTTTCAAGATGTGCACTTTCAGTTTGCCCTCTGAATTTCTTGGCACATTTCCTCGGGTAAATGCAAAGTCCCTTAAACAACAAGAGTCTTCATTTAATTTAACCATGTTGCATCCTGGCAAGATGGCCTACCATGCAGTCTTTACCTGCCCTTTCCCTTGTGAATTAACCCTCACTGAGGAAACTGAAGGTTGCTGAGAATCTAGCTGGTAATCCAGCCAGCCTGGATGGTGCAGTGGGGGGTTTGGTTATCTTGTGGGTTTCACTGCTTGTTAAGCTGGTGTCTAAAAGGCTATTCATGACTTTGATTCACATATTTGGGGTATGAAAAAGCTTTTATAAAAGAATAGACTTGATGAATTCTGTCCTCATTTCTTCTCTGCTTTAAAAAAAAATTGCCTGATGTATTTAGTGGGTTTTTTTTGTACTCTTTATTCTTTTCTTTTCTCCCCACTTCCATCTTCCCTTTTTCCCTTTTCTGTTATTTTTTTTTCTCCCCCAGGTTTATCCCTTTATCTCAGCTACAACTGTAAAATATCTGTCAAATGCAGGAGACCAGACAAGGCCTTGCCCATGATACAAAGTGCGTAAAATAAAGTCATCTCTACCTTTAAATGAAACAATAAGATTTCGGTCTCCAATTGGATATCATACATAGTCAATTATTTCAAAAACCTGAGGATGAAATATGCTCCAAGTACGTTGTGTTCTCAGAGAAAAGTGCTCACATGCCTGAGTTCCTGTCCCTCAAGGTCCATGTTATATATGCATAGCATTGTTATTGTAGCAGCGCTTAAAATGATGAATGCTCTGACTAATTCTAAAGTGAAAACAGAATCATCTTTAAGTAAATATCACACAGCATGTCTTGTCCGTGGCATTGAATTATCATTCCAGAGACAATGGTATGAAATGTTTCCATTAAGAGAAACCGCAAAATAGAAAATTGTTTTTATGTAAGTCATGACAAGAATATTCTTTACCACAAAGGTGGAAAAGAAAGTGTCCAAAGAGAGCTCTTAGTATTTAGTTTGTGAAACTTCGTAAATTATTTTCATTTCTGTTTTTTATTAAATGGTGTATCACTTAGTGTATGAAGGAAAGGCCACAATGTCTTGAAATACGAAAGTGAGATAAGCATTGAGAATCCAAGCCTTTAAGACGCAGTTTAAAGTGAAAAAGCTTTGCATTCATCAATGCATATATTTGTTTATTTATGTAATTATTGATGTATTTGTCCAATAGTTCTGAGCAGCTATAAAAGGCCATCTAATCATTAAGATTTGGTTAATACAAAGGTAATGGAACAGAATTTAGGCTCTGAGGTTCCTATAGACTTGTGAAGGAGAATGGCAATATATATACATGGATGAATTTGGTATATTTACCCCTTTGTGAACTTGGCAGATTTATTAGCTCCCAAGCTTCATGCTTTTCACCTGAGCATGTAATAGGTAGAACCATAAGCATCTATCACAAAGACTGAAAAAGAGTCAAAGGCAGATAAATGCTAGCCCCTTTCCTTCCTTACCCTGGTGACCACTGCTAACATGTTCCTATGTTACATAAGCCAGAGACTGTGCCTGAGGCCTTAGCTGGGTTTGTACATTAAAACTTCATGATCACAAGCTCATGGGGAATGGGCACGATATAGCCCACTTTTTATAGATGAAGACATTAGACCTCAGAGATGCTAAACAAGCTAGCTGGAGGTCATGCAGCCAGGTAACGCTGGGCCTTCACCTCCCTTCCCAATGTCTCACAGGCCAAGCACCACACTACAGGCTCTTCCTTGGGCTCCAGGAACCCTTCCTCCTCTGCTGATTTCCAGCAGGACACTTATCACTCTAAATTTCACTGACTGAAACTCAATGACCTGCGGCAAACATTATTCTAAGGAACAATATTTGCACAATTTTCATATCTTACTACAGCAACTTGAGCTTCCATAGAGATTTAAATCCCTAATGAAATTTCCTTGTCAAAATTCTTGCTGAAAGATTGTTTAATTTGCTGCTCATGATATCTTTAAAAGGATTTTATGAGCAGGAAATAAGCTTCTCCCCAATACCCCCTTCTATTATTTCTCCTTTGCCTTTTCTCTCCATCTTGCATCCCTTCCTCTCCCTCCTTTTGCTCCATGATGGCTTCTACATAATGAAATTCTAGTTCCAAGGGTTAGAAGCCTCTAACCCCATTTCTGTCACAGGAAATGCAGAGTTGATCAGAAACTACACCTTTCACAATTGATTCTAAAAGTAAAATAAAGTCTCATATTACATGAATTTTGGGAAATTATACAAAGGCGTCAGTCTGGAACCCTCAAAGGTTGCTTTTCATCAGTGTTTTTGACATTTATTCCTGGCTGTTTCCTGAGCTACAGTCTTGTAGAATCTCATGTTTATCTCCTCTCAAAAAATCTGTAAGAAAGTTTTATCCTGGGAGCAATGTGTGTGTGTGTGTGTGTGTGTGTGTGTGTGTGTGTGTGTGTCTGTGCATGCATGTGTGTGTGTGTGTGTGTATACATAACTTTAGCTTATGAAGTACTTGGATTTCAGATTTTGAGGAGTCACTAATGCATAAATACATAAATACATTCAGTACAGTACAGGCTACAGTCTATCACATTGTTGAATAGTAAGCATCAATTGGATTCATATGCAAATTAAGAAGATGGTCCATTGGACAGATGAAGATCAAGAGAATGCAACCTTCTGTGGAGTCAAGCAGAATTCCAAGAACGGGATGGGATGGAGAAGGCAACTTTCAGAAGTGAGGGTTCTCCCCCATAACATAAAAAGTGACTATCCAGACCTCTTGTCTATCTCTGCCCATCAATGTTTGGTGTACAGTGGTGCATCACAGCAGCAACAGCAGGTAGCAGGTCTGGAAGCTCAGACTGATGGATAAATCTGAAGCATTCTTGGAATTATCTCATTTCTGGGAAAGGATAGAAGACAACTTCCAGCACGGGTCCATGCATGCTAATGTGCATGGGTCCATGCCTGCTAATGTACATGAGTCCATGCATGTTGGCATCAATATTCTTTCATTAATCACTTTGGAGATTCAGTTTCAACACAGGAATTTCAGGAGGATACATCATGGACATGGCCCCTACTGCCAATCAGCTCATTCTAGTGAACTTGTCTATGTATGTTGAATGATAGACTCCAAAGAGCAAAATATATAGAGCAAACCCATAGCAAACCCATTTACCCCGGGTTTCTTGGAATCTTCGAACCCATGCTGTGCTCATAAACTTCCTCAATGATGACAGGAAATTGGTCTGCATATGGCTTAGAGGAAGACTAGTGAAAAAATTTCTATGAAACAAGATTTTCTGTTATGACCCCAAATGGGTCTTACTTGTTTCGACTTTCTAGAAATAATCACTTTAGGAGTCCAGAAGTAAATCTGCCATAGCATAAGGACCCAGTCCAAGGGAAGGCTCAGGCTGAAAAATGAGGCAGATGCCATTTCTCACTGGCTTCCAGTGACACTGACTCACAGCACCAAGGGCTGCCTTCCTTCTCCTGAATGTGTTTAGTGGCACTGCTGTGGCTTCTGCATTGTCTTCAGTAACTTGAACTATTTACCATTCCTAGTCATATGACTTTGAGGAAAAACCAGAAGTCACAGGGTGCCAGATCTAGTGAACAAGGTAGATGAGGACATATTGTAAGGCCTGTAGGAGTCTGATTTCCTGTTGGATGACACTCAACAGCCGCATTCATCATAGCTTTGATTATACCTTGTAAAGAAAGACTCCAGAAGTACTTTAGAAAGAGGTAAGAATGATGGAATAAATGTTTCAATGTGGAGAGTGTTTTAGGCAGATTAATGGTAGTGTGTCTTTCACTGCAATATTTTTTGTCAGCTAAGCATTCATCATGTTTTCTGACCACAACTCGGCATCAGTAGAATTATTCCAAACCATTGTGTCCCTACAAGCAATTCAGAAATGGGGCCAAACACACAGGAGAGTAGATACCCATACCCCCTCTTTCTTTCACTTTCTGAGAAATTGAGCCAATGTCCCATGCACCATTCTGTGTATATAAACAGTAAAAATAACAGTCTCCGTTGTGCTGAGTTACCCAGGTAGCTGTACTATAATACCACCAATGGGGTGGCTTGCTGTTCAGAGAACTGTGGAGTCCAAGACCACAGTGCTGGTTAAGTCAGTGCCGGCATCCACACCCTCCTCATTAAGCACTTGGGAGATTAGATTTCAACACAGGAATTTCAGGAGGACGCATTTTGGATGTGACCCCTACTGCCAATCAACTCAGGCTAGTGACCTCTGTTTATGTAAGTTGAATGTTAGACTCCAAGGAGCATAATATGTAGAAGAGACTGAAATGCTTCCCCCCCATGCACCATGGTGATAGAATGCCAAACACAATATCTGCCACACTCTGGGAAGTTCCCAGGCTGTCATCCTTACTACTGAGGGAGCCTTTCAGGAGGCCCACATTTGCTGCTAGCTTTCAGTTGTCATGCATGGCCACCGGCAGCCCACAATATGTCCCCTTCGTGCACTCTAGGGACAACAGACTGGGTTCTTATTCACTGGACTCCCAGGATCAAAGATGGTGCACATGCTCTTGTCTCCTGGCTTTTCTCATTTTCCAAGTCACTGGGGGAGATCAACTGTGAAACTTTGGTGCCAGATATTTTATTATTTCCTCCATAAATTCAGGATATGATGATTTGTCTCACACATCGTTACCTATAATTTGTTATATTGACTGAACTCCAAGGTAGAAAAAAATAACTGTTCACATAATTTAGCACAATATATTCATCTGCCCTACAAAATAAGGATCATTCTATATGTATTTCTTTTGTTTCTCTCTACTCAGTACATCATGAATGTGTTCATATAATATCATGTCATTGGACATTTTAAAGCTATTATCTTAAAAGGGATAATATGCAATAAGAATCCTTTAGCCCATTTCCCATGGTGGGTCTTTTAGTGGATTTTCATCTGCTTATGGTTACAATGACTGAAAAACAGCACCTTTGTACTTTGAGATCTAGATTATTTATTTTGAATAACTTTCTGTATGCTTTATATTTTGATAACTTTTTCTCCAACAAAGTTAGATCGATTTTCATTTGTATGAGCTGTGTAGAGGAAAGTTGATTTGATTAAATATTTAGTATATAATATATTATAATTTTTCTAGTTCCTTATTATGATTTCTGAGACATACTGAAGTTTTGCCTTTTTTAATATTTTGTGCAGGGTTTCACTACACAGTTCCAACTAGTAGTAATCCTCCTGTTTTCAGCCTCCCCAGAGCTGGGATTACAGGTGTGCACCACTGCCCAGACTTAGTGCTGGCTCAGTACACCAGAGGGCAGAGCCAATGTGGCATGTGGTGGCAGGTATCAAACCCCGGTTCTTATGCTTACCTAAGCAGGCACTTAGTCTGTTGAGCCATCTCGCCAGCCCTGACATTTTGCTTTTCAAATGATTGATATAAGGAAATGAAACTTGTGGGATGAGTTCATGTTCTCTAAAACCTAAGAATAAATTTTAGGAGCAAATGGAGGTCAAGAGCAGAATATTTACTGGGGAAAAGAAAGCTTCTGTCTGAGAGAGGGACAAAAGGGTGACTGGACTGGGTTGCCTGGGAAGTTCTCTTCCAAAGATTTTTATTGAGTAAAACCATGTGAGGCAGGTCTAAGGTAGAGAATATGAGAACTTCCTTAGGTGAGCATGAGGTAGGACCAAACTATGGTCAACCAGTGAGATTACAAACACCACTGCTCAAGTAACATTGATTAAACTTGAATCAAATAGTGAAGTGAGTCACATAGCAAGCAAGCATGAACACAGAAGAGGGTCTCTTTCTGTTGGAGGGTTGGGTTAGTAACACTTTTTTTTTTTTTTTTTTTTTTCTTTTCTTTTGTGGAACTCGGGATTAAACTTAGGCCCTGTGTTTACCAGGGAAAAGCTTATTCCACTGAGCCAACTCCCTGGCCCCAAAGTAGTCAGGCCACTACTTTTGTTTTTGTTTTGTTTTGTTTTGGCAGAACCAGGGATTGAACTCAGGCCCTTGTGCTTGCCAGGCAAGCATTTATTCTTCTGAGCCATCTCCCTATTCTTATTCTTTTATCTTGAAGTCTGGCCCACAACAGGAGTGTCTGTTTCTTCCCAAGCCACAAAGTCATCTTGTCTTCCATATTGTCTCCTTGAGGGCCTGGCTCTGACTTACTGCTTATAATATTTCTATCTAATTTAGCTACCTATAACACTGTGATGTCTACTGTGTAATAGACACTGTTCTGTGCACTTTACACATAGTTCTCAAGCAGCTTTGTGAAACAAATTAAATTATATCTTTACTGAAATGATGAGGAAACTGAAGCAGAGATAAACTAACCTAGTTGCTCAAGGTGCATGTTGTCAGGGTGGGAGCCAGCATCTGAAACCCAAATGTTGGGCTACTTTTCAAAACAAGAAATGAGGGGCCCGAGGAGATGGCTCAGTAGAATAAGCGCTTGCCTGGCAAATGCAAGGGCCTGAGTTTAATCCCCAGTTCCGAAAAAAAAAAGAAAAAGAAGAAAGAAAGAAATGAGAAATGTGTTTCAAAAACAATAGAAATTCTTT
>PVKA01016569.1:0-33859 GCA_004027165.1 Ctenomys sociabilis
AGTTTGCAATGTATTAATTTATCAAATCCATCTTGTCAAGGTATCTTAAAACTGTGTCATTGATATTTTTACTTCAATAAAACAAAAATTAAAAAACAAACAAAAACAACAAAAAAACCACAAATTTTTACTGGGGCCAAGATCACATGGAATTTAAGACAAAAGATATGGAGATCATGTGTCTAGGAGTGGTTTCTTCTAAAAAAAGACTGGCTTTTAGCAGTTAGTGCAGACATCAACCACTTGTTTAATGGCATCTACTTTTATTCGGTATGGATCAAGTGGCTTACTTAATATTCTTAGTGAATGAACAATATTTACTTCTTCTCTGACTTTTGTGTTGCATACTAAAGAAGCTGTTACATTTGTCTTCTTTTGAGTCTATCACTGTTACCTGGGAGAAGGATTAGATTCATTACTTCATGACATTTTAGAATTTGCTTTTGATTTTTCTTGATATTTTAGAGTACATGCCCAAGTTGAAAAGCAAACAAACTCAAATTTCTACTGTGTTTACAATACATAGTGTAAAGAATGTTCCAAGCTCAACCTACAGAATAACATCTAATTTGTGGAATCACCTTGGATGTGACACATTTTAATGGAGTTCTATTTTTCTCTGGGGGTAATAATTATTCTTTTCCTAGAAGAAAACTCACACCTAGCTTGTGTAAGTTATGTCACTTTTGAAGATGTCTTCTGTCATTTGAGCTAACTCTAGCAAAAGGCCACAGGAGGTAGAACTATGACATTGGTTATTAAATTTCAACATATAAAATCCAAATTTTATTTGTACATCATGTATAACAATACATAAACATGTTGATAAGAGTGCCTGTATGTTTAAACAGTCATTGAATTATCCCCTTAAGTTTAATATGTTTTATTTTGTATGTATGTACATACATGTGTGTGGAAAATATCTGTTGAATATTGAAGGATTAAAAAAATTGGGAAATGTTAGAATCACTTTTGCATATAACTGCAATACTATTTGCACAATAATTTTCTGAAAATGTTTTTGAATTGCCAGTGCATTTTTAGAAGTTTGTAGACTCTGAAATGCCTTTTCAGTGTAAGCAACAGGGTCCTACTTGGTTATGCTCTTAACTTTCTTGAGTCACAAATTTGCAGATAACAAACTACAACAACAGCAATATATATTCTTACCACAAAAATATGGTAAAGATAGTGCTTAATTTTTGTTATAACATTCTTAATTGACAATGTGGATTTAAGATTTAACACATTTATTTCTTCATATATTCTCTAATATATTATGATGTTTATTTTTATTCAGTTTAGGTAACTGAAAGTCAATTAAATTTTTATTTATTTGCATGAATCAAATCTGTTGAGCATTGATGATTTTGAGTTCAGTGTTTATGTGTGTGCCTAAAGTGTTTTTATTCTATGAGCATATAAACATAGATGCTGCTGTGAAAAAAATGTAATTCTAAGACTTCAGAATCAGAGATTGGAAAACTGATGTTGACTTATACAGGGTTTGCTTTATATGAGGCTTCACTGTTTATGTTGTCACTTTGCAATCATCTAAGACAGATAGTTGTCCTTTAACTTCTCCAGATCAAAGTGGATTCCATAATTTTCTTAGATAAATTTTTCCTGCGCATAATAGTAGAAATGAGGACTATTATACCTTTTTATACTTTTGCATTTATTGCAGTAAAACACTCATAACTTAAAAATTGGCATATTAATTATTTTAGAACGTATAATTCCGTGGTATTAAATATATCCATAGTGTTGTGCGGCCATCACTGTCATCCAACTCCATCAAAGATTTTTGTCACAGAAAACTGCAGCTTGAAAGCTGGGGAGATAGCTCAGTACAGAGAGAGAGAGAGGAGGAGGAGGAGAGAGAGAGAGAGAGAGAGGAGAGAGAGATAGGGTCTTGCTATGCACTTCAGTACAAGCTGGCCTCAACCTTGGACTTATCCTCCCTACTCAACCTCCTCTGCAGTGCTGAGGTTACACATGTGCACCATCACACCCAGGAATAATCCTAATTTTTGTTCAAGTTACAGTGTCATATCTGCAATTCAGAAATTCTGCAATCACTTAAAGACATTTTTTCATAACATATTTAGCAGCAAAGCTTAAACTTAAATGGGTTCATTGATTTGGTGGCAAACTTCGATTTGAATTGACATGAAGATGTTTTCTTTACTGCATTTGCTCTGCAAATTTGTGTATTTTATTGCAGAAACTGTGACTCTGCCCTCACTCTACTTTGAAGTATAACATTTAGGGTATATGTAGTCATTTTCCTTTATCCCATGGCTGTCTTTGCCCAGCCCTTTTAAAAGAATGCATGTCTAGCTGCAGAGTCTCTAGGTAAGACAGTGCAGGCTTGCTTTACCACTGTCTCATCGGTTCAGTTACTTTAGAAACCTGTCTGCAAGTTTCATGTATAAGATTGTACCAGTTGTTAAATAATCTATGGTCATGGATAAACACTGGTGTCTCTTGCTTTTCTTATAGTAAAGGTGCTTGCCAAACTAAGGATTTCTACATCTCTGCTCTCAACCCAAAGGGACCACTTACAAGAAGGGGCAATTCGACCCTGCAAGCTTCCAGAGATGACCTCTTTTCTGAGAGTGCTAACCAGGGTGCCAATTAGTGTCAGCTGTGATGGTGAAGTTTTATGATTTTGACAGCATATTACTTTTTTAAAGAAATGGATGTCTCGCCTTTTTGTTTTATTACCTGCTCCTGCTACATTGAGCCATGACAAAAAGACAGGAGGATAATGATTGTTTTAGTCTTCTACAATCTAGGCAAAATGGATTAATGATATAAATTAAAAAATCTCTAGATTGTGTATTGAATGTTTTAATTTATTGCTATGGGCCACCAAATACTTTTTTAAATGATAATTTATTTCTTTATATTCTTATTCTAATATTTATAAAAGAAGTTTCATTAATGAAATTAAAATAAAATTGCTGGAGCTAGGGAGATGGCTCAGTGGAATAAGCTTCCCGGCAAGTGCAAGGGCCTGAGTTCAATCCCACACAAATCAATCAATCAATCAATCAATCAATCAATAAAATTGCTTACATTTCCAGCAAGATTGTAATGCCAACATCTATATGGAAAATGTACTCTAGTTATATAAGTTTATAAAAATTTACAAATTCAAAAGAGCTATATGGAAAATTGTAGTAGAAAAATACAATATATACAGTGAAATGTAATTGATACACACATATATATATTTTTTGTGTATTTGAATTGAGCTATATATATACGTACATATGACATATTTTGCATGGTAATATCTGTATAGATTATACATATTTTCCATCAGATAGAAATAGTTAATCGTATAGATTTCTCCATCTACTATGTGATCATGGGTGGCTCACTTGATGTCTGTAGCTTGTTGAAGTGGGAGGATACCAACATTGGTACACATATGTGTTGATATCTCATGTTCAGTGGCACACCATGAGTACTTAGGGACTGAAACATAGTAGTAATGCAGCTGTCACATGGATCTACAGACTGCACTTATCAATACTATAAAATTAGAGAATAACTTTTACAATGGTCATTTTGGAGCATGGTGGTGTTTACTCTGCCATGGGAATCTGGTTCCTTGGATGTTTCTTTGCACCATTAGAGCTTGCACTTGAAGCCCATGTGTTTGAGGAGAATACTGGATGAACAAGCACCTCAGGTGGGAGAAGAGAAGAACCCGCTGAATGAGTGGGGCTGCTAACAGTGCACAGTATTAAGTGCTATAAATCAATTTCGTTACGTTATTATGTCTTCATGATAAGAACATTATTGACAGTAGAACTGCCACTATTTTCTTATTTCTGTTAATTATGTAATTTTATAAATGATATTTGTTTGCAATGATAGTTACTTCACAGTCTTAAAGCTTCACTGAAAGAATATCCTCAAGCCACAATATTTCAGTTTCATTTATGTATTGTCATTTGTTTTATTCACGACAATAAAACATCATAGACTTTGTTCCAATACAGTTACTTCCTTGGACAGGGGAAATCTCATATTCAACTCGTCAGATCTGAAACAAGGCTGTACAGCATGCTTGTACCCATTGTCCCACTACTAGGCACATCACGAGGTACAACATCACATGTGATATTGTGTATTTTAAGACGCAATGAGTAACAGACGTTAGTAAAGCCCTGGAAATTGAAATTGTGGGTTGGAATAAATAATTAGGGGTTGGAATAAATAAAGTACTGCAGAGAGGATGAATTATTCATCATATGATATCACTTTGTGGGAATAGTTTTTTTTTTTTTTTTAAGTTGAGGTGCTGGAATTTTGATTCTACACACACAGACAGACATGCACACAGAGATATGTGAGGTGAGAACATTCCCTCACACGTGCTTAGCTGTCTTGCTCCTTGGATCAAAGAACAAGAGCATATTCTTCTCTATTGGAAAAGGCCATCAAATACATGAGTGCCATCCTTGACTGGGCACACCAAGCATGCCAATCTGTATACAGAAGGGTAGGGAAGATTCCTTGCATTCAACTGGAATATGGGCTTTGCTGCCATTTATACTAGCTTAGCTGTGTCATTTAACTGGGTTCATCTTCAATGTTTTTACCTTAAAACAAAGACAATAATCTTGCTTCAGAGAGTTGTCATGAAAATTACATCAATCATTAAGTGAAATCTAAATTTCCCAGTTCCATTACAAACTAGAAACGGTTGAAAATCACTTGAGTCTTGAATAATTAGACTGTTGTAGATACAGAGGGTAACTCACCGGACAGCTCATCAGGAAACATTGAACACCCAGAGCAATGGAAGAAGGAAGCTAGCAAAAGGCTGCCTTCCTCAAAGGCTTTTCTAGAGCATCAAAGCCTGGAGAAAGGCCATCAGTGCCTCCTAGAGAGCTATATTACTATGGACAGCCATGGTGGCAAGTGCAGATATCAGTTGTAGTCTGTCGTAGGGCTCAGTAGGTTGATTCCAGGCCCACAGTCTTTCCTTTTCTGACTTGTATAATCAGCCTACATGATTGCAGAATCCACACTGAGATCATAAGTATGATGATTTCTACCAATCCACTCTCATCTCGTTGCTACCCACTCTAAGTAATTATTCCTTAGAGCCCACTACTAACTTGCTTCACTTGGAAGAATGAATTCTTAGAAATGTCTTCTTTTCCCTTCCTTAAGCCCTGTTTTAGAAGCATAGCATTGGCCAGACTTCCGAAAAGCAAGGAGGCACTAGACAACCAGTGGTTTGTAAGCTAAAAGAAGAAAGAACTCTTCCTTTTGTAAGTCTTAGAGAGCTGGAGTGAAAAATTTCAGCAAGTAGATACACGCTGTTTGCTTGTTGGCAGAAGAGGAAACATGAACGCTGTGTGTAGACCCGAGGCTACGCTGCCACTCGTATAGTAATGACGGTCATTCTGACACAGGGCTGTGGCTGCAGCCACCAATGAGGGCTGGATGAGCAGTTCTGATCTCTGTCCTTGTACAGTTTATGGCTCCAGGAGGAGCACATTGTGGGATGTCACATTAACAAAAATGACATTAAGCCTAGTCATTAACATGTTGTTCTGCTCTGGGAAAGGGCTATGCTAGACATATTTATCAGTGTAAAGTACAGCATTATGTTTAACCTTCCTTCCCTCAATATTTAGAAGACTCATTTGGCACATGCTGTGTTTTTCATGCCAATTATTAGGTTTTCCTTTGTTTTTGTTTTTTTTTTTGTGAGTCTCTGGTACATATATCACGAGTTGTCCACACTGTCAGGCAGATGAGCATTCTCTTGTCACCCATTTTGGAAGTGATGTACTTTGGAATTGCTCTTCTAAACAGAAAATTGGGCCCAGTGATAGAACTTACGTTAATGGTACAGAGAAATGTGTGTAAACTTCACATTCATAGATAGGATATTTTCTGATCAGAGTTGTCTGACAGCCAATGATAAACAAAATTTCTTTTCAAGGGAATCTTATTACAGAAGACTGATAACAGCCAGCTTAAAAAGAATGGACAGACACCGATAGTCACAATGACCAATGAGGTGGTAAAGCAGAGTGTTTCTGCCAAAGTGAACATCAGCTTAAGTGTGAGTCTGCATAACAAATAGCTCAATGCAACTTTCAGAACTCAGTACACCATGACTCCAGGATTATCCAGGGCAGATTGCACTTAAAATATTCAGAAAGTTCTTAAGAATTACGAGTGAGTTGGAGCTCTTCTAGACTGCATTGAATGACACTTTGGAAGATATTTTAAATGGCACCACTTTCCTCTTATAGCCTTGCAAAATTTCATTTTTGTCGTAAATATAAATTGCTCTATTTTCTTCCATATTGATTATTCAAATAAATTGTTTTATTAGCATTCAGAATTTTAGCAAAGTTTTACACTTTAAAAGTATTGGTAGGGGCTAGGATGATAGCTCAGTAGAATAAGCGCTTGCCTGGCAAGCACAAGGTCCTGAGTTCAATCCCTTGTACTGCAAAAAGAAAAAAAAAGTATTGGAAGTACAGTTAAAATTATAGTATTTTGTCTGCATAACCATACACATTTTAAAAAATAATTGTTGCAATAAAAATATTTTGTAAACCAGTCTAAATATGAGTTGTCTGATTTAAAATATATTTAGACTTCCATTCCCTTAATCAAAGTGACTTTAATTTTATCATGATACCTAACAGTAGACAAAGAAAGAAATATGAGAATATATACTAGTAATGAATTCTACAAATCACAAAAAAAATATTACTAGATTCTGGGAGAAATACTAATATGAAAGCTGTAGGAATATATTTAGAACAAAAATAAAAGTGGATTCATGTTAATGCTTTTCCTTCATAGAACAGAGAGGACTAGTCTGCCTTACAGTATGCTTTTAGGCACTTCCTGAGTTTAGATAAAGACAATTTTCATTTTGGGCTAGCTGTACATAAGCACATGGTACATAAAAATCGAAGGCATGCTAGAGGCTGGATTAAAATTCCTGTCCCTCTATCACCATGCATCAGATGTGAGATGGGGCTTCAAGTGTCTCCCAAATGGAGGAGAACCTGGGTCAGGGGCTAGTCTTACCACACTGTGTTCTTTCATGTCTGATTTTACTAGATGTCCCATGAAGTCTGCAGAAAGATTTCTTCCAAAGGAAGAAGGAGGTAAGGAATCACTGTGAGGATTCAGTAGACATAGTCATCCCTAACATGATTTACTACCAGAACTTGAAATTGTTTTGGGGAGAGGACATACTCATTTTGCTCCAGGGCTATAGCTGTGAAGAGAAAAAATAGGAAAAACTAGTCTAGCTAAGTAAGCTCTGTTGGTCACACTTCCAACCGTAGGTCTTCATCTCTAACACATATTTATTGTTGATTTTTGTGTTACTATTAGTATTTTGGATAATCTTTCAAATTTAATATGATAAAACAAGCAATTCTACATTCCTCCACACCTATTTGTACCTGAATGTTTCTTGTTTCAGTAAAAGCTAGTTAGCCTCTCAATTGCTCAGTTCAAGAAGCTCTGTTTCATGGACAATCCATGTGGTAACTAAAAGTTTGAGAACTTTTTTTAAGTGAACAAATTATTAATAATTTGATTTTAAGATTAGCACAAGTTAGCAATGACTATAGGAATATGACCTTGAATGGTTCATGCACTGGAAAAGTAACCACCAAGTTCCTGTTAATGGTGTATGGAAGACAAAGCAGGACAGGATGAGGTTCCCAGGGAGGAGCCCCTCTGACGACATTAGTGGATTTCCATTTTTTTCTTTGTATTTTAGTGAATGGTCTACAGGGTGCTCAGGGTCTCACTACTAGATTGGACTCAGTATTCTCCTGTTTACAGCCTCCCAAGAGCTGGGATCACAGGGCATGCCACCATAGCCAGTCTCAGTTGCTGTCTCAGCGCACTCTGGGGGCAGGGTCAGCACAGCAGGCCCGAGGATAAAACCCTCAGCCCTTGTGCCTGCTCCCAGGTACTTTGACATCAGTGAATTTGTAAGAAGAGGAGGAGCAGCTGAGCTCTAACATCTTGCTGTGGGTGCCACCCTATGCCCTGTGCCTTCTGGCAGAAGGCACCACTGCCAGACTCACGCTGATGCCACATTCTTGGATTTCCCAACCTTCTCCAGGTTGTGGTAATTTTTTTTATAGAATACATTATGAACTAAACACACATAGATTTATTAACAAAGAAAACAATTTTACCTGCTTTACATTTTCCTTTTACATAATTCAAAAATCTATGTACAACTGCAGATCTATGAACAACTATAGTATTTAAAAATAAATACTATAGTGAGGATAACTGAATGATAACTTTGAAGATTTTTGTTGCCTAAGTTAAGAATCTTTAATAACACGCACATACATACTTGTGTGCATATGCGGGTATAGAACCATGCGGGTATATGCCATGGTCTGGTGCATAGAGGGCAAATACTCTACAACTAGCCATCTAGATAATTTTAAAGATATTTTCTTTTTCTGCTTGTTCTTTATATTATGTTCTTATTTTAAAATCATTTTATTTATTTATTTATTTATTTATTTATTTAGTACAGGGTCTCACTACGTAGCTCAGACTCAATGATCCTCCTATCTCAGCCACCCCAGTGCTGGGATTATAGGTATAGGCCACCATGCTCGGTCTCAGTGGCTTGGCCCTGTGTGGGGGTCACCATGCTGGGGATTGAGCCTGCGTCCTTGTGCTTTCCAGGCAGGCACTCAGACCACTGAGTTATCTTCCTGGCTCCTCTTTGTGTGATGTTCTTGTAAAAATGTGTATACATTTTTATATCCATCCTTGCATCTAGCAATAATCTGTGGTAGATCTGCTAATCGACCGTTTTGTAATCAAGTGATATAAGAATCGCATTGCCCATCTGAAATGCTGCCTAATGTCCTTGATAATGCTGGAACTTCATTGCTTATAGGATATTGCCTACTTTGCCAATGAATATTCCCAGCTGCTGCACTGAAGATTTGCTGTAACAGATTTGTCAGTAGTGCTTGTTCCTTCCAACAAAAATGTTTAAGTAAACATAACACAAATTGATAAACTCTGTGCGTTGAATGAAATTTACTGATAGGTAAGGAAACAGCACTACAATCGAAACTAAATTGAACACTGTGGAACGACTTCATATATGGAAATAGCCAAAATTCAGTGATATTCATACAGCACTGAAGAAATATTTCAGCTCATCTTTGGTGAATTCAAATCAGAGTGGGTGTTTATATTTTATTTTATTTTATTTTTTATTTTTATTTTTATTTTTATTTTATTTTGTCTTTTTGAGACAGGGTCTCACTATGCAGTTCAGGCTGGCCTCGAGCTCACTTTGTAGCTCAGGCTGGTCTCGAACTCACAACAATCCTCCTGCCTCAGCCTCCCGAGTGCTGGGATTACAGGCCTGCACCACCAGTGCCTCTATGCTTCCAGGCCCTCTCTTTTTAATATTTTCTATTAAAACTCCCTCTTCCAATTTCTGGATACTGCGATTCTGACTTCCATGTGTGAGGAGGATGTATACTGACCAGTATCTGTATAGAGCCCTGAGTAACTGACGAGAGTCCCCATTAGGGCACTGCCGTGCTGATAGAGCACAGGAACGACCATGTACCCAGACCTCTGGGTCGGCTTGAGCATATGGTACTCAACTCCAAAAGACAATCACTAAATTTTAATTCAATCAAGGATTTTAGTTAATGCAATTTATTTATTTTTGTTCTGTTACATGGCATCCATTTTTTTTTTTTTTTTTTTAGTACACATCTCTAAGTTTGTGAGGATTGCCTTCTCAGGGGAGTTGGGCCATAAACATACTGCGTCATCGTTCTCTTTCTTATCTCCCTCTGCTTTCCTCCTTTACTTCCTTTTATTTCTTGGTCTCCCCTTTTGTAAAATGTCTATTTTTGATGGCCCAGCTTTTATTTTTCTTTTAATTTCCATTTTGGGTTTCTTTCCTTTTTTTTTTTTTTTTTTATTTTGGGTTTCTCATAAGAGAAATCATGTGATATTGAAGCTTATAACTTTATTTCATTTATATTGTGAACTCAGGAAGCACCCACTTTTCTACAGATGACACCCTTTATTGCACAGCAATAAAGGTCAAATGCAGGGGAATAAGCGATTGTCTTTTTTTTCCTTCTGTTCCTATCCTAAGGATACTTTGCTTTTGTTTCTGTCAGTATTAGAACACAGTGCTGTTTGGATGCTATTACTACACCAATATCATTGTAATTATAGGAGGTAGTCAGTTTTCTGGTAAAAATGACTCATAGTTTAAGCTTTAAATTTTAGTCTAAATCAACAGCACTTTTATTGAATGTTGCTTGTTCCAAAATTGCTAAAATTTCTTTTGATTACCTGCATTTTTCATCAATCTCTATGATAGCTTTTCTATGTCTGCCTTGAAACAGTACTGTCTTCTCTCCGTTTTACTCTGGTTTGTGTTTCTCTGTCTTTCAGCTCAACTTTGCATTGCATCCTTCTGATATGTCTCTTTGTTGTATCATTAACTGACTCTGTTTCTGCAGAATAATCACAAGGCTTCCATTTTACTCATTCTGCATGTAGAAAAAGACTTCTTATTTGAATACAGTATATAAACTAAGTCTATTAGGAAGTTGCACAGAAAAGTATAGACTGGCCAGTGGAATGAAACCTGACCTCCAGCTATAGAGTACCAGAGGCTTACTGTTTCATCTTGTAAATTCACCAACATGTACACCATGAGATAATTCTCTTCCACATTTCACATTTTTGCCTTTTTAAAATTTTTATAGCAGTATTTTATAATGAATTACCTAAGAATCACGTATAAGAAGAGCAGGAAACCTATCCACACACTAAATTCTAAAGACTCCAGCTGAGGCCCTGAATTCTAACATCTTGCATAAGTCCACATGAAAAGATAGAGCTCATAACAATGCCTCACACAAGTCCAACCAGAGGCGTAGAGCCCACGACCAAGTCTCATGCAGGTCTGCTTCACAGATCAGTAGTGGAAACTGGGAAGTCTATGCCAGCAGGATGAAGGATCTGTGCTAACAAGCTGAGATCTGAACTAAGAAGCAATGCTCAAGGTAAGGACCACAGCTTCCCCAAATTACCACAGTCAGACCTGTCAGTTAGCCCAGTTGTTTAAGTGCCTGGTCATGCAAGTGCAGTCAAGAACCCAAGCTTCATGTGCCTTACAAGAACAGCCCTTAAGGCAGGCTGAGCCAGCCAAAAAAAAAAAAATTACCGATCATCCTCAGCAATACCAAGATCCCAAGCTCCTCCAGTAATGAAAAAAACCAAGTTCCCATAAGCAAAGCCAATATGGCAAGCTTCTCTATGAGCTTTAAGTGTGCCTAGCAAGTTCAGTTAAGAATGTAACTCTCTCTCTCTCTCTCTCTCTCCTCTTTCTGTCCCCACCCCTCCTTTTCTACTACCTTCATTTTTTTATTTACATTTCTTTGTATTTATAGTCACTATTTTACTGCATGTGTCTGTGTCACCTTCATAAATGTAGGCACATATGTCTATCTGTTGTACAAATACAACTCTGGAGGCAGAAAGACAGTGGATTGCAGAGGTTCACTATGGGACTGAACTAAGCAATCCTGGTATGAGACCAATTTCTGTGCAGGTGAGTAGACACAGTTTAGTCTTTTTTCCTTTTGAAACTTTAGACAATTAAAGTCAGGGAAGGAATGGGAGCTTTGAAGTTCTTTTTTTGGCAGGCTCAGTCTGTAGCTAGAGAAGAGAGCTTCCCTCAAAGCATTTCTCTGTAGGGAAAGGGTAGAAATGACATAAGGTTAAAAGGAGCTTGACTTTGAGTCAGTTTCTTTTAGATTCAGCTGTGCAGCATGCACATGGAAGTTGTGGGGTTTCATCCTCTGAACCCTAACAATACCTCTTCTAGGTAACACTGAAGAGACATGGCTGAGTGCTTCCCAAGGAACCCAAAACCAGTGTCTTGACATAGAACGATGGTGCACATAAACCTGTTATACATCTGTTATTTACTTAATGCCAGCCCCAGAGTAAACACCAGTTGCTGCACATACTGTGAACCTTCGTTGTAACCTAAAAAATGATTTCTTTGTATATGCAAATGACATTCTATCACAATAGAGCAATATTTATGTAATTTAATAATCTATGGTGTCACTTTTCAATCTACTTTTATTTGCTACTGGTTTTATATATTTTCTTCTCTAGGACTGATTGATACAGATAGATAAGTCCTCAGAATGGAAAATCACTCTTTCATGTCAAGCTCTGTGATTATACAATGGTAAATTTGAAAATAATCTCTGACTGAACCTACATAGAATCACTAGAAAAAAGAAGGAATACAATTCTTAGGAAAGACAATCTGAAAGAAAAATCTATTTTCAGCTGCTTAAAAATTATTCTATGCCACCTTTAATTTATTTTCAAAGGGGCTCAATCCTCTTTATATTTAATAAAATTCTGTACATTTACTTTACATTTGATACAGTTCTGAGCACACATAGTTATGAAGGCCACTTCCTTGCATGTCACATGATAGAGAGCCCCCTGTGCTGCATTTTCTGTGTCCTCTCTAGGTGCACTCGTCAAGGTTAGTTTGCACACTCTAAAATTTTAGAATCAAGAATGAGTATTTCCAATGAAATTGAATGAAATCATGCAGATCAGACATGGATGTTCCTTAAGGAAAGAAGCCTACAATAAGTACAGTTTGATTCAAAATGAACAAGAGCATCTTCACCCTAAAGGGCAGAGGCCACATTCAGCCTCTCTGAATGCCAACGGCCATCTGAGACCCAATTGCTGGATACTGAAGAACTTGATGATTCGTCTTACAGACATAGAAACCTCCAAATGGAGCTGTCATCAGGATGGCTATTTAAGAAAGGAACAGCATAGCTAAAACAGCTCATCATGAATTCTTTTATTAGAGTAATTTCTAGAATATAAAAGAACTGGACTGAGAGAAGCACAAAGAGCTAAATTTTATTTATGTAGGTGGTTCAGGCTACAAGGAAATTTGGCTCAGTGAACTTGAGTAAATAAAAGATTTAATTGAGAAATGAGTCTTAATAATTGTATTTTGTATTGTAGAAAATTGAGGAGATAAGCTCTGCTATCTCCCATGATGAGATTTACAGTACACAAAGGAGGTAATTTGGTTCCCAAAGCATTCAATTATGCTAAGTGTAAACTTCTCCGAGAAGTGCATGGGAGTCCAGAGAAGGCACAGATGCCTAGGATGTGGGAGGGTGCTCTGGCTTTCCTTAAGGACCTGTCATTTTGTCTTCACCCCTGAAAGCAGAAAGAAGTTGGATGGTGGAACTGCAGAGAACCTGAAAGTGCTGGACACTGATGTTACAAATGCGCAAAAATGTGAAATCTGACTGCATAGACATATTCACTATTTTCAGGATTTGAAAATTTGCATACCTGCTGCTGGATCTGATGTGAGGCCTACATTATGAATGAGAAAATCGAAGCTCATAGTGTTTGTTGATCTAGTGAAAGACTGCTTCAAAAAGGTACCTGACCCAGGTGACCACTGTCTAAGTCAGCATCCGTGTGTCCTTGGGCTGTGTCTCAGTCACTCTTCTTCCACTGCTGGGACAAATACCCAACACCTAAAATAAAGGAAGGAAAGGTTTATGTAGCTCACAGTTAGTGGAGATTTCAGTCCACATTCAGCTGGGTCCAAAGCAGAGTGGCACATGGTGGCAGCAAAGTGCAAAGAGCAGGTGGGAGGAGTAGCAGCAACAATGAAAACAGAGAGGAAGCCTGCCTCTCTTAAATTGCCTTCAAGCTCCCTGCTCCGGGCTGAGGGAAGTACTCACACTCATAATCTCAGCATCACTCACACCCATGATATTAATGGATCATGAGTTAATCACAAGCTCCAGAAGCTGCCCCCAAATGGCATGAGGCTTTGGGGGTGTCACCTATACACAAACCATAAAAGGCTGAGTGAAGGCCGACACTCACTTTTTCTTGGAGCTTGTCCTAAACTGCTGCTGCTTTTGCTTTGTTACTAAAATAATACCACTTCTAAAGCCTGGTTTCTATTGATCTCAGAAAAAAATATTAATACCTGGTGTTTATGCCGTTAAACATATTCCTGGAGGTGGTAAGCATGGGGAATGTACACAGAAGCTCCTGGGCTGCTCAGCAGTGCCAGGGTCCGAGCCCATGCACTGCAGCTGCTCTTTGCTTTCCTGTCTGGACTGGCTGCATTCCAAAGTTCTGAGGGTGGTAACAGCCCCAAAACACCAAGAGCACTTCTCTGGTGTTTGAGTACTTCTCTGCATAATAAATGCAACTCAAGTAGATGACCAGATTGGAATCTGAACTTCAAACTTAGGTTTCTAGCTAAAAGTGAATGGATTGTGAAACTTGTAGTGAGTTAAGACTGCAACTATGCAAGATTTGTGGAAAGAATTCAGAAAATTTGTGCAGGAAACAGAACAGAGAAAAAAAAGATTGACATAGTAATTTGCCTTCACCAGAGGAATCACATATTTAGTATTTGAACTTATAATTTATTATTCATAGATTATTAATATTTGCAATTTTTAATTATATAACTGCAAAACATAAATAGGCAGAATAGGTGAAAAAGTATTAGGTGAAATTAAAAATATAGACACATTGAAAAAAGTGTGGCTTTATTTTTTGTATTTAGTACAGGGTCTACAGTGTCTACAGAATCTCACTTCATAGATCGGACTCGTAGTAATTCTCCTGCTCTCAGTCTCCCAAGCGCTGGATTTGTAGGTGCATGTCACCATGCCCAATCTCAAACACAGTCTCAGCATGCTCCAGGGAGTGGGGCCAGCACAGCACATGGGGATCGAACCCCCACCACTGCACTGTGCCTAAGCAGGTACTTTAGTCCACTGAGCTATCTGGCTGGCCCGAAAAGTGTGACTTTATGAGTAATGAAATTTAAAAAGAAACAAATGAAAAATGTACTCCATGACTTGAAGAAAAGTAGATCCTATTTTCAGAAATTTGAGAACAAAAAAAAGGAAGGAAAAAAGTAGCTTCAATATTGGAGTAAATGTAATGGTTTGGATGGCAGAGAGAAAGGGTAACAGAGCAACCTACATTATGGAACATCTGGGCATTAAATTAGAAATGCACTTTGATTGGAAGCAAACAGATGGCCTAAACGCTATCAGCGCAGAGAAAACTGTTGTGTAGACATGGGGATCTGGGACATTGACTTTGGCAGGGCCGCCTCTGCTTGGCATTGCAGGGATGCCTACCCATGAAGGGAATGTCCTGGCTGCACTCACGCTTCACATTCTGTCAGCCCACGGGCCTTCTTTAGAGAGGTGGACAGTGCCGTGTGTTCAGGTAATTTAAGAAATAGGAAGTGCACATCTGTTTCTGACCTTTCACACATATTCATGCACAGAGCAGGAGAAAATATTGGCACTTTGTTTTTGTTTTGAAAATATTAAATCAAAGTGAGAATTTTCGTACATGTTTTTATTACATAAAAGTAAAAATTGTCGTCATCACCAGAGTTAACAAGAGGGAATTATGTTTGTTTTTTTCCCTTCCATTCTCTTCACTGGGCTCCCTCTCATATGAATATTTGCTACCTATTTTGCAATACCTATTGTACATTTTGGTCCTCAAAAGTAAGAAAACAAAGATAAAGTGACAAAGCTTTTGTAAATAAGAGGGACAGAAGGGCAGAGAAAGGAAAGAGGAAAAAAGAATGAGGGCCTGTGGTGTATGGGTGAAAGTTCTACAAGACGATGGGATGTCTATGTGTATCTAAGCTGCACTGACAAACTTAATGATAAAGACCTGGGAATCTGGAGCAGTTTCATGAATTTTTAAAACCGTACACAAACAAGAAGTCAAAGAGTAAGATGAACACATAATAGCTGGATTTCCACCTGCATTTCTTTGATTTATCAAGTATGATTTCAAGAATTATGCATGTAATCACCATTTTCATATCCATTTAAATACAGGTTTTATAATAACATATTTACTAAAAAATAAATAAAATATTTTCTAACCTATGTCTATAGATAATCATATTTTACACCTTTTCAAAACCATCTCACTGTGTCCTCTGTGTTTCTTTCTAGCATTTTTTGTACACAGAAAACATGTTCTTTAGGTCAACTCAACTCTCATATTGATTGGCTTGAAAAATCTTGTAATAGGAAAGAAATTCTATAAAAAATGGACCATGCAACACAAAATTTTCTTATAGTTTCAGGGAGTTTATCACTTAAGGTCTTAGACTCTGAGCACAATGATGTCAAGTAACGATCTTGTGATTTCAAGTGAATGTATAGATGATGCTAGCAATCTTTTATGCAGCTTGAATAAATATGGCAGAGGCTTCCTGCGAAGGTAGACCTGATATTCAACTTGTGTACCTAAATCAATGCCCATGCATTTTAAAATCTCTAGTAGTCATTTCTCTCCCTTTTGTGTTTTTGTAATTATGCAAATTCTTCATGAGAAAATGAAATCTATCTGCAAGTTTCATTATTTCATTATTATTCTGATTCAGAAGATTATTCTTCTGAATCAGAATAATCTAGAACAAAGAACTGTCCCTCCTACTTTAGATCATAGACTTCAAGGTTTTTCTTATTGTCTTAGAATATGGGAGAGGAAGGATGAACCTTATCAAACCTTTTATATTTAATCTTCCTTTTACAAAAGATGAAACTGAAGCCAAAGTAAGTAAAGCCATGTCTCGTTCATGGGAATGATATTTCACCAGTGTGTCGTATGCACCTTTGCCTTGCATGAGGCCACATTTCCTGCATGTTTCTCCAATCCCCTCACAGTGGCTTTTTCTCAGATTCTTAATCAGCATGGAGTTGGGAATCTGTCCACAGGCTTTCCCTGTAGCTTGAGCAGCAGAGAGAAATAGTTTTATCTTTGAAATGTCCAACATTATTTTTAAAACTCAAAAATCTTCTGACCAGCTGCATATTCTGCATGAGTATCTTTATATAAATGTTTGCATGCCAACTGTCCAGTTTTGCATTAAAAATGACAGACCTATATGTGACTATGAAACTTTAAAAAAAGAAGCCACTCAAAAATAGTTGGCCACATGTGTTGCATACCTATGACGTCTCAGAAGCAGAGCAGAGCTGCTGAAATGCACTATCTTTCCAATGACTTCATGTTATAAATATTAACTGGTATTTTATTAATACACATTTTGTAGGTGAGGAACTAAGTTTGAGGCAATGAAGTCAAATAAAGTATTAAAAATAAGATTCAATTTCATCGTATACTCTGGGGCTTACAAGTTTGAACCAATACATTTCAATCTTCCAATCAATTGAGAATATCACAGGTTGGTCAGTTCTTAGTTTTATTATAAAGTTTAAAGAAGGAAAACATAAAAATTAAAATAAATAATTATATACATATAAAATAATCTCTATTTATAGTATTAGATAGAATTAATTTAATTAACATTTTTCTAAGCTATTTTCCTCCATGAAGTAAATTCTAAAGTTTGACTGCTTTTGGGTAATGATACTAGCATAAAGGTTGAAGTTCAAAGATAATACCCAGATTTCACTTCTTCCACTAATGATGACTGATATTCTTTTATAAAATACTTGAACAGAGTAGGTAAGGTATAACCAGACTAACAGCAATATCTGCAATGTTTATTGAAGGTTAAAAAATGAATTAGTCAAAATGATGACATTTCACAATCAGCATAAATCCTAATATTTCTGACTCTGAGTAGACTCTTGTGTTACATGAGCCACGAACTGTAATGCCTGAAGATATTGCAAGCTGCCTTTTATAGCTTTGATCAAATAAGATGTACATAAGTTAATCTAGCATCTACTTAATGATATGCATAATTGCTGTTGTGCTACATGGTAATTAAGCCCAAATGGACAACAGATGATTATAGGTTTCTATAACTATGCTAAAATTCTGTAGCTCATCTCTTTCCTTGTTATTTCTCAATACCTTCTTGACTGGTCGTGCTGAAAATTTTATCTGAAACCATTTAAAATTTAATCTCCATTAGTCATACACATACATTCTAACTTGAGAGCTACTGCCAACACCCCCAGTATCTGAGTCAGATTCTTCCTCTATTAAAGTTCTAGTAATATAAATTTCTCCACTCTTCTTGTCTTCCTACACCCACATCCCAGAGTTAAGATCCGTTTCCCCATTATGTAGTTTTCATCCATCTAAGGAAAGTAATAATGCATAATTTTGAAAAGAATAGGCTATTGGGTAAGGCTGATCTGGTTTTGCATTAATCTCTGTTACTCCTTCAGTGGGAAAACTTGAACAATGCATCTAATTGCATAACCCTATGCTTTTGTAATCTGAAGAAAATGGGATAAGGCTGATAAATATTCGAATGTGATATTATGTGAATCAAACAGCCAACAGATATAGACATGGCCAGGCCTCGATATATAATTATTGCTCAGTAATGTCTGACTATTAGTATTAACCTTGACTGTCTAGTTCTTACCTTGAGCTCTACTAACTACTGAGGGCTGGTGGCTCAGTGCATCCGATGCTTCAGTGGCCAGCTTGCCTACTGAGTGAGTCTGGGAATGAGGCTGTCTGCGTCCTATGACCAAGGTGCTCCAACTGGAGGGGTTGGAAAGTGAACCTGGAGAGAAGATCACTGTTTTCATGAGCAAGGAAGGTTGCTGGGAAAGGCACTGGTGAGAGATCTAAGTAGGGCTTGGTATCAGCATTACAGTGAGTAAATGTGAAGGCTGGTTAGCTTCAGTTGCTAGGGCCCAGAGGCTGAGGGTGCGCATGAGCAGGACGGCATATATGTTTTCCTGCTGCTAACAACCTGTGTAACTGCAGCTAGTTCATTTTCAGACTCATTGCTTTTACTACCAAAACACTCCCTTAAAAGAAACAAATTAAGCTTAGGCTTCATATAAGCCATGGAAGTGGCCATGATGTTTCAAGGACAACAAAGAAAACATCTTTCTTCAAAAAATATGGCCTAGGAGGTTCTTCGAGGAGGGAAGTTTTCATTCTGTAACACTTCCAGGCCTAATCATGTCAGGAACCTTACCAGGAAACTCACTCCCTCTGAAGTGTAGGCAGTCAGGATATGAGGTCTCCCCATGCTTTCATGGGTGGTGATGCTGCAGGACCCACATGGCCTCAGCTGTGTCATGACCTGGAAGAGCGGTGGGCAAAAGAGAAGGAAATCGGTGCCAGAAAGCTAGAACTTGAAATCTGGAGTTTAAAGATGCCTGGGAAGGAAAGTTTTGCATAAATTATATGTTCCTGTTCATGAGGTAGCCCAGAAAAGCCATAATGCAGAAGCAGTAGATAGAGGCGGTAATGGGAGTAATGAAATTTGTATGGATTTTGTAATGCTGTTGGCATAGACAAAATCTGACTCATAATTAGCACAAATAAATGAGCAGACAATACAAGAAGATTGTATAACTTTACTTGTTTTCCCAAATGTCTGTCTGAAATAATAAAGCACCTTTTAATTACTAAGCGATGATAGACTGTAACTAAATTCCATATTAAAAAGTTGCCAGTGATAAATCAATATGATTGAAGCTGTACGTGTGCTAATTCCTAATTGAAGACCAAGCACATTTGTTTTTGTTAGAGTTGTGAAGCAGAATAAATACATGTTGTCATTCCAGCTCCTGGGATGGTGTATATCCATGGTGAAGCAGGGGCCCCATTGGAACACTTTTGTGAGTTTATTGATCAGATATCTGAGAGCAATTGGGAACATACCACATTCTAGATACGTGTGTTCTTTTTCATTCTAAATAAAGAATTGCAAGACATATTTTACCTACTATGATCAGGGCATTCCTTGGGAGATCTAGTCCTCATCTTGATGGAAACACTCTTAAATATAATGGATTGGTTTTGTGTCTGAGTACAGCACTCATTGAAATATTTTTAAGAATAAAAATAGACTTTATCTGTGTTTACTTAGCAAAGGTAGAATAATGGACAGCTGTCTCCTCTGCTCTGAGCATGTTCAGTTTTGTTTTTATTATGTTTTGAAATAGTTTGCAGTCTAGAAAATCACATTGAACTGGGAAGCTTAATTGAACTAATTATTAAAATAATAGTCTATTCATCAATCCATTTAAAACATGATTATTGATTGAATTCCAGATTTATTTTAGATAGTGATAATACTTACTCACATGAAAAATGGAATCATTTTTCGAGATCTTCATCGAAAGGGTGAAATAAATATTCAAATGTTTTGAATAAACTATAATAATTGTGATGTGTATGTGCATGTGTGTGTGTGTGTGTGTGTGTGTGTGTAACATGAAACAGTGGGCAGAAGTGATTATTAATGAAGGGTTTGGGTGGATGAAAGGAGGTTCGGGAGAGAGGTGGTGCTGTCTGCTGTGCACATCTGATGGATGATGGTAGCCTGCTGGTAGCCATCTTGGGAGCCTACACAGGCATCTCACTGAAGAAGGCTTGGATAGATACATTTAGGGCTTCTTGGAGCAGAAGATCCTGCAGCAGTTCACAGCAGGTCCCCAGTAGGATCCCATGAGCTTTGCTCTTTGGCTCACTTACTCTTTGTCAGCAGGGCTCAATCTCATCCCTGTTATCTCCTCTCCCTTAATCTCTTTATGTCTCCATCTCTCTTTTCATGAAGGTTTTCTTTTTTAAAAGTTAATAACATGGAATAGTGAAGGGCAGAAATAGAGAGAGAGAGAGAGAGAGAGAGAGAGAGAGAGAGAGAGAGAGAGAGAGAGAGAGAATATAGTTCAGTGTGAAGGCCCTGAGTTCAAAATTCAGTATCACCATGAAGAGTTAATAATGTTTATCAACATAATGGCATAAAATTCCTTAATGTGATATAGAGACTTCTAAGAATTTCAAAATATTTCAAAGTGCTTAAATGTTTAATTTACCAGCTATCATGTTTTACTTCCACTGAGCCTTCAATAAGAAATGTCTGCAATCTTTGGTTACTGAAACATGACTATACTAAGGGAATGTGTTCTGTTCTCTTTTCAGTCACTCTCTTCCTGCTCAGGTGCTGGGCTTCAAGAAAATGAAAAATATACTTATTTCCGAAAGATTAGTGACATGCTCTTTTAACTGCCTTAGATTTTTTAATGGTGCACCAGCATGTGTTCATATAAATTAAATTCCAGATACCAAATTATATTGCTAATGATTTCAAAGTTTAATTAGGTATTTGGTTATTTATAACATTTAAAAATGGAATATTTTTAACTTCACAATAATAATATCAAAGGAAATGATCAACTCTTTATCACATTCTATAACACCCTTAAAGATAAGTGTTAGTTTATTATGTACTTACTTTGGAATCTGGAACAGAAAATTACATTATGTTATCTTAGATACTTTTAAATCAAAGTCTGGCTATAATTAATAGTTTATTCCAAAATTTACAGAAAATTAGGATTTAATACTTCACATTGGATGTGTAATATAATCAAGCTTATGTGATATACATATAAGTTTTAAAAATGTGAATGCAAGACACATTGAGAAAGAGTAAAATATAGACTTGTGGATTTAAAAAGTTTCTACTCATTTTTGGAAAGGTTTATTTTAAATAATTTAAACTTACAGAAAAATTATAAGAATAGAACAAAATAGTTCTGACATCAATTAGAGAATATTGAATAATTGAATATATTGTTCAATTCATTGAACAATATATTCAATTATTCAATATTCTTATTGAAATTCTTAGAAGTCTCTATATCACATTAAAGAATTTTATGCCATTATGTTGATAAACATTATTAACTCTTCAAATTCAGTGATACTGAATTTTGAACTGAACAATATATTCAATTAGATATATTGAATAATAAAGCAGATAAATATATCTGTATATATTTGCATTACATATGTGTATATATGTGTGCATATACTTAAATATGGAACATATATACATGTGTTCCATATGGTATGTACATGCAAGATGCATATGTATATAAATTCACAGTCACACCATCGTTTTCACTTCAGAGTAAATTTTCTAAAAGCAGGTCATTCTTCTATGTTTAGTAGTCAAGAAATTTCACAAAATACACACTGTATTTCTGATGTGCAGACACAGTAAAACTGAAATTTTCTCACTGTTTTTGGAGAGAAAGCACCTGGACCATGATTACACACGTTTGTTTGTTTATTTATTTATATATTTGCTTGTATGTATTTAGTACAGGGTTATAGGGTCTTTCTACACAGACTGGATTCATAACGATCTTCCTATTTTCAGTCTCCAAAATGTTGGGATGACATTTGCACACCGCCACGCTCAGTCTCAATTCCACCCCCACCCATTTCAGCGTGCCCGGAGGCAGGGCTGGCAAGGCACTCTGGAGACCACAACCGGCTGCTGCACTCTGCCTAGGCAGGCACTTGAATCACAGATGTGTTCCCTATCATGCCTCTTGCATTTTCTTTATCTTGAGATAGTTCTTTTGTATCTCTTTGTCTTTCATGTTGTTGACTGTTCTGTTCCTATCCAGGCTTGTCATTTCAGGATGTCTGATGTTTCACCTTAAGTAGCTGGAAATAACAGATTGTGAACAGAAATAGTACAGAGGGGCAGGTCTACCTAGGAGTCACCTGGTGACACTTGATACATAGCCTTGACGTGGATTCATCTGTCCAGGCAGCACCTTCAGGTTTCTCCATGGCAGAGTGAACATTGTACTACTACTCATGTAAGGGGAATGAATGTACCTTATTCCTTAGAAATGGAGACATGAAATATAATATTACTTTAAACCAAGACAAAGTGGAAACCCTTAAACTAGTTGCCATACCTTCATTTGTGACCTCCCCTTCATTCTCTGGAATGTCTGAATGAAGGGGAGAAGACAAGCTGTGATGCCTCACTCAGAAGCTTCGTTGGGCTTTCACCAATACCAGGAGGCTTGTCCTGGCCTTTGCTGCAGCTCTTCACAGCAGCCCTGTCGCCTGACCCAGTTCTTATTCAGTCCCATTCACTCCTGTCACTTGCACCCCTCACTTTAGAACCCCACAGACCCAGGAGTGCCGCTGCTGTCCACTGCTCAGGCATGCTGCTCCTCATGTTTGCGACATCTTTTACTCTTGTTTCATGAAAACTTTGCCTTTTCAAAAAAATATTTATATGATGGATCTTTGCAGATCTATTGCTACTAATCTTTAAGCATTGTCATCCTACACAAGTGTTTCCTTGACATTCTTAATAATACTTTTCAGTGGACAGATGAAAGCAGAGATCAGGTGATTTTCACAAAGGAATGTCTTAGTCTGCAGACATTCTAAGACTGCAGGCTAGAAGTCTTCTACCAAGACAACCTGCAGCATGGTAGAAGCTAGGATGGATGCAACCTCCTTCAGCTTCTCTGTGGGAAACAGCCCTGCTTACACTTTCACCTTGACTTTACCTCCTCCAATATTATGAGATGAAACCTTTTGTCTCAAATACCTAGCCTGTAGTATTTTATTACAGTATGTTACCAAACAAAGATATTGCTTACTAAGTAAAGAAGAAACTCACTATGTAGAAAGGGATAAAATATAGCATATTACTGACCCACAGTAGTGTTTCCTTTAGATTTTTAGAGATACTTAAGAATTGTCTTCAGGCCAGGGAGATATCTCAGTAGAATAAGCAATTGCCTGGCAAGGCCAAGGTCCTGAGTTTAATCACGGGTATCACAAAAAAAAAAAAAAAAGTCCTGGTAATTGTCATTGGTTTTTTAATGTGCATTTCCTTTTTTTCTTTTGATTTCTTCCCTAGACTGTTGCTTCTTTGGAAATAGACTGCCATGCTGGCCCCACCACTGGGCACACTGAGACTAGGTGTGGTGGTGCATGCCTTCAATCCCAGTTCTTGGGAGGCTGTAAACAGGCAGATCACTATGAGTCTGATCTAGTAGTGAGACCCTGAATATTCTCTAAAAAACAAAAACAACAAAAAAGAAAGAGAAATTATATTTTCTCTGCCTTGTATGTTTTGTCATTTTAATATAAAGATATTCTCATTAAATAGCCTTGTATTTTGTGTTTAGGTCTCACTACTACATCGGATTTGTAGTGATCTGCCTATTTACAACCTCCCAAGAGCTGGGATTATAGGCATGTACCACCATGACCATTCTTAATTGCCCTCTCAGCGTGTCCCTGGGTGGGGCTGGCATGGTAGGCTCAATGATGGAACCCCAGCCCCTGTACCTGCTTGCAGGCACTTTAATCCACTGAGCTATTTGGCCAGATCTAGTCTTTTAAAACATATATATTTTTAATCATTTATTTTGTATAGGATCTCACTACACAGCCTGGACTCATAGTGATCCTCCTGTCTCAGCCTCCCCAGTGCTTGGATTATAGACATGCACCACTGCATTCAGGTTTGGTGGCTAGCTTTGCCTGGAGGTCTGCATGGCATGTGCTACTGGGGATTGAAGCCGGGTTCTCATGCTTGCCAGGCTGATGCTTAGACTACCCAGCCCTTGAGTAGTATTTATTTATTTATTTATTATTTATTTATTTATTGGACTCATGACCTTGCGCTTGCCAGGCAAGCACTTGAATAGCTTTGAAAAAGTCATCTTTTACCATTTTGTGTAATCATACATCATTAAGAAAAATATTTTTCTAATCAGGTATTTTCAATCAAATATCACTATTATTTAGAGATTTTTTTATATATGATAGAAGAAATACACTACTGAAAGTATCTGAAAGCAAGTGAGTTAGTCACAAAGAATCAATTCTTTTCAAAGGCAATATAATTAAGTGCAGCGAAAAACGCACCAAATAAGCCATGTGTTTTCCTTTTCTCCTTCCAAGTGATTGGGGTTCCTCCATTAAACATTTATATAATCAAAGATATCCTCTCACAAAACATTCATTAATTAACAATATATTTCCAAGGAAAATTATACACTCCTGTTTTGGCACAGGTTAGATATGATTCTCAGACACACCTATGAATCTTGCAAAGAAAGCAAAGCAGAGGCAAATTTGGAGGATCTTAAGGAGGAGCAGGAGGAGGAAGGGGAGGAGGAGTGGGAGGTTTTAGGCTGCAGCTCTGTAAAAGTACCACATGGCTATGGTCAGGCTGTTGTTGACACAGCGCAGAGAGAGCAACAAGGAAGAGAATTTCAACGAAAGCAAGAGGTGTGTGCATCGTACAGTAAGTCTCACATGCAATCTTGTTGACGTTTGAACTTGGAGGTGCACATTTTGTCCAAAGAGGAGTATAAGAGCATCATATAAATGTAAACATTTTTTTCTTTTATTGAAAAGAACAAAAATTACCCTCAAGAAAGATGGTCTTTTATTTTGTAGTACATTATACAGAGGTAAAGCCTCTACATTTCTAGCTCAGGATTAATGTACTTTGTTGTTTCTCTCAATACAAAACATTTTGTTTCACACTATTGGACATTTTTATTATTTCTGAGGATGTGTTACTTTCCTAATGCATTAAAAATTGCTACATTGTTAAATGGTTTGCACAGATAATTACTTATTATGTAAGCAGTCTAAGCATGATACAGTTAAATTTTTGGCTTAGATTGCAATAAGGGTTTTGACTTTGCCCTGTATCTTCCAGAGGCTTCGGGTAAGAATCACATTCCAAAGTCATGTGGGACCATAATTAAAATTTAGTTTCTGGGCCATGGAGACAGCTTAGTGATCTAACTGCCTTCCTGGCAAGTGCAAGGACCTCGGTTTGATCCCTGTTACCAAGTGCTGTGCTGGCCCTGCCCCCAGGTGTGCTGAGCTGGCCACTGAGACTGGGTGTGGTGGTGAACTCCTGTAATCCCAGGGTTGGGGAAGCTGAAACAGAAGGATCACTGTGAGTCCAAGTTGTGTAGTGTGATCTTCTACCAAATACATAAAAAAAAAAAAATTAGTTCCCTGTCCTTGTAAAAATGCAATTGTGTTTGGACACTGCCTCCTGGTTGAATCCCAGGCTGCTTGTAATTTCAGTGTCACCCACATTCGTGTCCTCAGTGACCTCCTCCTCTGCACATGCATCAGTGGAGCATCTTCTTCTTTTAAGCTGTTCTCACAGTGCTTTGGAAGGATCCATTGAGTAGTACAGGTCCATCAAAGATAGTTTACCATTTTCAGAGTGAACTTAATTGTCTATGATATATACTAATCAGGAGGTAACATTTTGTGATATTTAACAGTTTGGGGATAAACACTGAACTTGTATAAAAGGCAAAAACAGTATTAGAGGCTATTTTGGGGTTCTGCCTATGAGAGTACTATGGAGCAGCAATTAATTTTCTGTTAGTAATAATGACACATGGTGAGGGCCACCTGTCTTCAGGATTTACAGGTTATACTGTTCTCACCTTGAGCTCTTCTGAAAGCTTCTCAATAGAATCCCCTGCTCCTGCACTTCCACAGCCAGACAGTGTCATTATTTTACAACACAGCTGTGATCATTGCAGTCCCTTTACTTGTAATATTTTCTTGGCTCCTTATTGTCAATTTAGACATAGAAACTGTTTCTCATAAACTACGTCACAGCTTTCTCATGTTGCCTATACCTTGTTGTAAGCTACAGGCTCCAAATTAACTCCACTATTTTCTATTTCCTGTTTCTGCATCCTTGTAAATAATTTCAGTTCTGCCTGGAGAACTTCTGCAAGTATTGAGTGTGTTTCTAGGACCTTTTGGTAACTCTTCAATGTAGCATTTTCTGATTTCTTTCACAATTCCTAGAGCAAATTTGATAGTACTAACAAAAGTAAAATGTCAGAAAATATATTCTTCTACAAATGTTACAGAACCTTCTGACATTGTAATACTTTTGAGAATAGGTTGTGTGTTTGGCTGGCTTGTATTTCACACAATATTTTATGAAAGCCAATACGGTTATTAAATAAATATTTGGTAAAGAATAACTTTAAAGTTGTCGCTCTTTAGACTCCTGACCTAATAAGCTTTATTTTCTAGCCCAATTGGTTCTGAGAAATTAATCCTGTTGATTGGGTGGTTTTATTACTCATAATTATAATTAAAGTAAGTTAAGAAGACTACTTACACTTAATCACTTTCCTTGTTACCTAATTTATCCCTCTGACCCTGCAGGAAAATAATGTCTTTTGCCACAAGTCTTAATGAAGTGATTCCTTATGAATACCCAATTAGAGTGTTCTTTGTGTAATAAATTTTCATTTAGGATTCAGTATGAAATGTCCTCAATGGCTAAAAGAATTAAACTTTTATCCAAGAATGTTCGTTCCTCCTGGATATTCTTTTTACACATACATATGCTTTTATATTAATACCAAAACTCTATTATTACATATGCACAGATAAATCTCAGAAACAAACACATCAGAGGTGATCGCATTGAGAGAACTAATGCAGATTGAGAGATTCATTTGCTTTCTACCTCACTGGAAATCACTTTTGGTTATACAAATAAGATAAACAGAAAATTCAAAACATACTAGGGTGAGGAAAAATGTGTATGTTTAAATTTAAAACCCTTATTACATCATGAGATTGTCGTTAGTGCCCTTCAAATACTCCCACTCACTTCTGACACACATCCCATTATTCTGCCACTTTCTGAAGCAGTTCTGGAAGTCACGTGTCATGAATATCTTCAGTCTATAGTATGCTTCATGTGGCTGCTGAAGCCGTCTAAAGGAAAAGAGAGCTATCAAAATACTGCGCTGTTAGTCCACTCATGTTATTCCACCAACCCTGCACCATGCACCACCAGCTTTTCCCCAAAGACAAAATGGCCAGGAAAGGTAAACATTTTGGATAGGGGGAAGACATTGAAGTAGCCATGACAGTGCAACTAAAAACAAGCTTTTACACAGAATATGTGCACATTCTCTGATCTTCTTTGAGTCTACGGCAATGATAGATGCCTTTCTTGTAGAATCATTCTGTACTGCTTCTAGTCTGTACAAGGGAAACTTTGGTATGACATAGCAAATATATCCTGGGACAATAATCTGATTTATAATGTCATGTTGAAGATGGAACAATTTATAATTTGGGTACTTTTAATTAGACTGAGGGTCTTTATAATAAAATAAAAGTTAATGTACAGAGCCAGCCTCTTTGAAAGTACTGTTTTGTTCTTCATCAAATAAAGGACTTGGGGACTTAATTGGGAGCATCATGGAGTGCTTACTTTCCTGATAGTGTTTGCTGTAGTTGGGGGAAGGTAAAATAAACAATCTGATCTTTAAGAATATTATATCAAATTATGTATGGGAATCAAAAACAAGGTGAGTAGTTAGAGAATGTTGAAGGCAAGTTAGGTTCCTTTTAAAGAGAGGTAGTCAAGGAAGGACTCTCATAGGAAGCAACATTTAGGAACCAAAGTGAAGCATGGCAAAGTGTCATCAAGACCTGTGGCAACACTGAAAGAAAGCAGACAGGAATGTCAAAGTGACCAGGTGAGGGCTCAGCGCCTGTAGAGATTATATAATTCTTATTGTTATGGTTTTGGCTTGAAGAGTCCACAAAGATGCCATGTGCTTTGAGGTGGGGATTTTGTGAGGAAAGGATCAGATGACAGGAGCACTCATAGGTGAGCAGGCTGTGAGGAAGTGAGGCCTGAGAGAGAGGGTAGGGGAACTGGGACCGTGAAGTGGAGAGGCGTGCTGCTGTCCACGGCCTCTCCCACTGTGCCCACGTCTTGGTTCTCCGGGACGAGCATTGCTCCTTCCAACGTGTCCTCCTGCCTTGACGCCAGCACATTGTGGGATCGCCATTTAAAATCCCGAGAGAGAGACGCCTCTGTTCCTTTAGGTTGAAGGTGTTGGCTGTGCTTTACAGGAACATGGAAGTGGGGCTGTTACTGTGACTGTACATGACTGTATGCTATATAAGCCTTTGGTGCTTATGTTCTGGAAAGTTTGGAGAGCTTTGGAGATATGGACTGAAGAAGCCCTAGAAAGTTGTAAGCAGAACTTGATTAAAAATATTGGTGGATGCTCACAAGGCCAGAATCTTGGTTAGAATACAGGCACTAGTGTTGGCTCAGGAGATTTCAGTTGAAAACAAGGTCTTCATTGGAAATTGGGACTAGAGGCCTTTCATGTTACCTTTTGGCAAATAATTTTTCTGTCTTTTGTCCATGTACTAAGATGGTGTATAATATTGAATTCAAAGATGGTGGACTAATTGATCTGGTGGAAGAAACTGCAATGTAGCCCAACACTTAGGATATACAATGGATACTACTGATTACTTTATCTAGATCTATACTGAGACTCTTGAGCAAAGTGTAAGCCAAAAATATAGTAAAAAATTTGTGCCTGAGCCATAAAGGAAATGTACAATTTTGTATCCAAATAAAGCATGGTTGTTGAAAAGGTTAACAATAAACAATAGCCAAGAACTTTGCTTCAGGACAATACAAAAGGTCACATGAAGGTCTCTGGAAAAGACCAGATTCTACCCAAGCAAAGTCTAATCTAATGTTTTAGGGTATGTTTTGTAAATGTTTTGGATAAGCATAAATGGAAGAAGTTGAGCTGGCTTCTCAAAATGGTCTTGTTGTTTTTAATCAACCTCCCATCATTTTTCTTCATAAGGCATTTTTTTTCTAGTCTTTTTTTTTTGCAGATCAGGTCTCATTATGCAGTGAAGGCTGGTCTTGTGCTCACTTTTGTGGCCCCCAGCCTAGTCTTGAACTCGGAGCATTCAACCTCTCAAGTGCTGGGATTACCAGTATGCACCACCATGCCCACTTCTGGCCTGGCATGATACCCCCTGTGTTCTGGGGCCCACACAGCACATGGGGCCGGCCAGAGATCAAGCTCCAGCTCTTGTGCTTGCCAGGCAGGTGCTTATGCTGTGCTTTGGCCTCTTTGAGCTGAACTCCCACCCTTCCCTATTTAGGTCTTCCAAATCCTAATCTGTTTTTCATTTTATTGTAAAACAAAAGTACTTTTGAGTATGGCCTGATTTTGCTTTGACAGATCCCAAACTGAAGTATAATGTATCTTTCAGGTTTTTGACCTTGATTTTCCTCAACCTGCAAGACACATGTATGAATTTTTCTGCAAAACATGCCACAGGCACGGGTAATACAGTGTGAGTAAAGGGAGATAGATATGCATTCCAGCAGATAGCACTGTTCAGAAGCCATTTTGTAAATGACCTTTAGTTACAAGTAGTTTGAAATTGTATTTGATGCCCCAAAATAGATGCTATCTGGACAGGAGATATATTTATACAAATTGATCATCTGACTATTTTAGTAAAATTTTAGGATTACAGCAAAATTGAAAGGAAAGAGCACAGATTTTCTATATAACCTACTTCAAATACATATAGGTTTTTAGTTTTCTTTTTTCTGGTTTATTTGTATAGAAATAAAGCCATTTTTGTCTCAGATTATATATTTGGAATAATTATGGCTTCTGATTTACAACAAACTTGAGTATTTTTTGTGTATTTAGTGCAGGGTCTACAGCATCTCACTACACAGATTGGACTCTTAGTGATCCTCCTGTTTTCAGCCTCTCAAGTGCTGGGATTACAGCACACACCACCACACCCAGTCTCATTCACTGTCTCAGTGCACCCTAGGGGCAGGGCTTGCATAGAAGTCTGGGAATCAAACCTCCATGTCAGCATAATCATATGCTTTAATCCCCTGAGCTATCTGGCCAGTCCTAAGACTTGACTATTTTTGTGGAAGAGAGTCATTGAAGTTGGGTTCTACTGCAATTTCTATATTAAAAAGTGAAAAAATTATCAAGAGTTTATAACTGTAGAAAATCAAGTAAGTAAATGCAAACCACTTTTCAACATGTGAGCTCCCAGCTCCATTGTTCAGACAGGGCAGAGACCACCCGTGCCATTTCAGTCACATTGTGTCTTTGTTCCTCTGACTCTCACCTCAGTCACTGAAGAACAGCTGCAGTCAAACACACAGAACTGTGAAAAGCAATAATAGGTGCTAAATGAATATTTTTAGAAGATAGAGAAGTAAGAATAAGACAGCTTGCATTCCTATCTCTGATTTAAAATTGTGAGTCCACTGACCTTGGTAATCCATAAAAATATTGTAAGTCTATTTTCTCATTTGCCAAATTAAGGAAATTAAAAGTAGAAATTTAGTTGGGTTCACATAAGATTCAGCAAAATAATGGAAGAGAAAGCTCTGGATCTTGAGATTGCATGGATGAGTGTCAGCTTTTGTAGGAGACGGTAGAAATACTGTAGGCTTTTGTTGTTTTAACCCCTTCGGTGGATTTAAACTCACCATAATTCTAATTTACTTGGGTGGCTGTTTTAAGGCACACTTTGTGACTTTGTTAAGAAAAAAAATTAGACATTGCCTTTGGGTAGCATTATTTTAAAGAAACCTAGCTGCAGAAATAGGAAACAAAAATACAATCTCTTAATTGGGAGAGAATGAAGAAACTTTGCTGTACAAATATAATTTCTTAGTATTTGGTTTTAATGGAAGAAGCCAGGAAGCAAAGTCTTGGTGGGAAATTGTTTAGCTTCTACGTGGGCCCCAGAGCCTCAGAAACATAACACATAACCTGCCTCAAGGGAGGGGGCTGGGATTTCTCCGTCTTCCCATTGTGGTAAAAATGGACCACCACAATGCCCTCATCATCCTCCACTGCTTTTTTTTTTTTTAAATATTTTGTTTAATTTTTTTTTCTTACTTTGTAAAAAGAATATAAAAAAATAGGGCTGGGGAGATGGCTCAGTAGAGTAAGTGCTTCCCTGCCAAGTACAAGAGAATGAATTCAATCCCTGATTGAACTCATGCCCTGAACAACAACAACAAAAAAAAAAACATGAGAATACAAAAAATAGTGATAAACATATTAGAAACAATACATAATTTCACTAAACAAAAGGACAGGAATTCATCAACACTCATTACATTGCATATTGCTGTCTTTAAATTGGTTGTTCAGATTACCAGATAGAAGCCTGTAAAATAGGTCCAAAAATATAAAAATTAAAAAGGAGAGAGGAAAATATTAAGCACTAACTGCTCCTTTCAATACACCAGCAGAAATCAGCGTACAATTATCCAAAATATCCTATCATCATTCTTAAAAATACATAGTTCAAAGCAAGTAATTCATAATTGCTACATATCTGTCTGGTTAAGAAAGAGAATCAGCGAAGCTTTGGATGTGTTTGTTAGATCTTATATATCCTTTAAAATTTGAGTGTTATTCAGTCTGTGATTAACCTAAAGCACTTGCACATACATATATTTGATAAATGAACTTAATGTTCATGGAGTCAGTTTTAGGATTACTGCTGCATAAGTTATTAGTATTACTACATAGATGCCAGGATTTTGCTATAATATTAACTTAAAAACAAATGCAGCATGACAGATGTGTTAGAACTTGAAATACATAATGGTGTACATCAAGTATAGGAAATATTATCAAAAGTATTAATTTTGTTTAGTTTTTTATACCAAAGGATTCCATCACCAGCTGGAAGGTTTGTACTCTGTTTGTTAATTTTCCTTTTATGATTTCATTTTCACTCAGGTACTTGGAATTTATGCAAGCCTGCACTAAGACATCTGAATAATTTCAAAGTACTGGGGCAGGTAATTCAATTTCAGTAGTGCTTAAGCTGTTCATTAATGCTGAAGCCAGAAACAGTGACATGTAATGTATTACTTTTTATGGAAAATAAATTTCTTTCTCGGTAAAACTGTACCATGGATAACAGTGTTCAACTGTTTTAAATTGCAAAAGTGGAACCTGAATCAGTTACAGTGAGCAAAACTATTTTCTCTCTTTCTTTTTTCCAGCTAATGAATATTAGGCTCAAAATGAATGAAGAACTTGATTTCTGTAAAAACTTTGTAGCTCTAATTTCATTCTCTTATTCTAGGTCAAATTGGGACCTGCAGTTTACCTCGAGAAATAACTGAGAAAAGACTGCTTTGTTGAGAAACCTGTTTTTGTAGTTTTGAACATATATTGTACTAATGTATGAGGGGTTTATCATGCAGATCAATTACTTAGCTGCGCATGGATAATACAGAATCTGCTAACAGTCTGTGCACCTCTGAGACTCGTGGCTGAGTTTTTGCGGTGCGGAATATTAGCACTTCGTGGGACCGTTCCCCCTTGTGGGAGATAATAAATCACTGTGAACTCTACTTTCCAATTTACCTATGATTTTACAGCCCTAGCTTCATTTATAAGGTTGTAATTAGCCACTTCTCTATTCCTGTGTTTAGGACAATAAGACAATTTCAGGGTAAGTATTTATCAGTTTGAGGATACAAATTTATTGCTTATGAACATATATAGCCTTTATCTTCCTAACAATTCCTTCAACACCATTAAGCAAAGAATTGAGCAGGAATGAGTTTGTTAAATTGTCTAGAAGGTATCCAAAATGGGCTGAAGACTTCTGTGTCTTTTTCTCCTGCCTCTGTAGAATCTGCTTACCACAGAGAAGCTCAAATTATCTTGTTTTATGACCACCATAAATTATTGTTTAAAAAACCATGAAAAAGCATATTATGTCATTTAAAATAAAATTTGATATTCTACTGTGTCTTAAAAGTAAGTAACATCTCCATGATCTGCTTTGCTTCTCACTTCTGGGTCAGTTCTGCTCCATTCGCTCTTTGTTCTCTTGCAGTGCTGTCTCGGGTTGCTGGGGTCAGCGACTCTCTGTCTGTCCCCACACACTTGCCAAAAGTGCCATCCATCTCCTAGTTTTTCCTCAAGCCTGGTTCCCTGTTCTCCTTCCATTTTCCACTAATTCATCATTTCCTGTGATGAAATCAGGTTCTTTTGTTGTTTATTTTTCAGAATTTATCACAAGT
>PVKA01016569.1:33959-47754 GCA_004027165.1 Ctenomys sociabilis
TTATCCCATGCATACTATCTGACCACAATGCAATGAAATTGGAAATGAATGACAAAAGAAACCAGAAAAACCCGCTAAATTCATGGAAACTAAACAACACCCTACTCAGCAATCAATGGGCCGCAGAAGAAATTCAACAAGAAATTCAGCAATATCTACAATTCAATGAAAATTCAAGTACAACTTACCGGAATTTATGAGATGCGATGAAAGCAGTTCTTAGAGGGAAAATAATAGCTATAAACTCACACATTAGGAAAACGGAAAGGGAACAAATTAGTACCTTAATGTTGCACCTCTGACAACTAGAAAAAGAAGAACAAACACAAGTCATAATTATTGTAATTGTCAGATAACTTACTCTCTCCTTAACCTTTCCACAGAGGAAAAACACTAAGAATTCAGCATGTTCCTGATTATGTTCAGGAAGAACAGAATCTGGTAGATGGTAGTGAGTGAAAGAAATCAGGCTTGGCCATTGGCCCGCATTTCTATTGCTAATTCCTTACCTGAGAGGTATTTCTGAAGGCATGCAGCTGAGGCACTTTGTTAATACTCTCGTTTTGTTCATTAGAAAAAATGAAGTAAAATACCTGAGAGCTAGGAACTGAAAACATTTCTAATGGCAGAAGGCACTGCTAAACCAACATCCTCAGGGGAAGCCCATGATTTACAAACTCACACAGTTTACCTTCACATTTGATGTCCTTTGAAACTTCTTTTCATTATTAAATGCAATTACACTGTGGCAATGTCACTCCTTACAAGAAATGTCAGAGTTTTAGCCATGACTGCACTACAGTGTTTTTTAAATTAACTTGCCGGACCTTTGGAAATGATTTTTGAAAAACTGGATACTTTCATTTTTTCTTAACTACTTCACTTCTTTTCATCTCTCCTTTAAAAATGCTTTTGAGATTTAATCAGATTTAGCAGCAAGTAATGCAACAGTCTCACTAATGACTTTGAATCTACAGGAGTTTTTTCTCCTATTTCTGCTACATATTTCCTGGCCTCTTTTCTCTCCTCCTCTGCATCCTATCCACATTGTATTTTTCGTCAGATTAACATCCGGAGCAGCGTTCCAACCCCAATACTCTTTTTTACATAATACTTAAAGGCACCTCTTGGTCTGTTAGCATTATTTAGTCTTCAGGATTTTCCTAATGGTGCTAGTGTCACCTATCCTGTCTTATTCTAGATTCCGACTGATGCCCTGGAAAGTGCTCTAGGCTTTCCCAGCACTATCCAAGCCCAGGTCTTAATCTGAGATGCATGATAGAAATTGACCTTTCATTGAGGATTTCCTAATCTAGAGATTCTCATGGCACCCATGAATATTTAATAGAACTTTAAATTTGAACTGACTTTGGATTTATATGTATTTTTGTTAAAGACATAGAGATTCACAAAATAATTTCCTTATTCTAAAAACAGCACTAGCACATGATTCATGGATCTGTGTTCCCAATTTCTGCATAATGCTGGCTGAGTTAGCCTGCGAATTCTCACCTGAGAATGGTTTACTTACATGACATTTTCAATTCCAGCACTATGAGCTCCACCAAACCAACTTATACTTAAAGAGCTACATCAGGTATTCTTTTTAACCAAATGAATCTGCAGTAATTATTACCTTCCTGGGTGGGCATATATATATGAAAATATTAAAGGGTTCTCTAATTAAAACACTTAATCAAAATTTCTTCAATTAGCAAAACATATTACCTACATTTATGAGTAAATTTTCAAAACATTTTATCTCCATAATCTGTGTTAGATTATTTGTGACTACCAAGTATTTTATTGCACTGCCCATATGGTAGTATGAAGTTACTGTGGGCAGGATTTTCAACTGTTTAAAGTTAAGGTATGTCTTCCTCCACTCAAAGGAAAATAAACATACAGGTAGTGCCTGGCAGCTTGCTAAGAGCAGATGATATTAATAATTGTTGAACTCACTTTGGAATATCCTCAGTGCAAGCCAGTTGGATAATGGAGAGATATATTCTATATCCTTGTGGTTCTAGCTGTTTAACTCAAAGTTTATAGGAGGCAGTTTTGTAGAATCTTTTACTTCTCTAAGATTTCATATAGTGTTGATCTGAAAGAAACCTGGGAAAGAGTAAAGGTTCCTATATTTTTGCATTTCAGTGCACTAGTCTATTTAGTACTATATTAGTACTGACATATTCTGAAGTCACTAGGAATTATTGCTGACAAATAATAAAAGCAATTATTTAGGTATGAATAAAAATACTTCGCTATATGCTAGGAAGAAAAGTGACATAGTTAAAAATCTGTACACTTTAATACTAATATTTTTATTACTTTCTGTAATTTGACACTGATGTAGTATGTTATCATCATGAATATATTGGTTGTGGGTCCATCCATGTTTTTCAGAACATGGAATAGAAAAAGAAAGCCACAGCTGAAAAATTACTTTCCTAAATTATTTGAACATGTTTGATATTGAAGAGAAATCAAAATAGGACAAATCAGAGATGTAATGGTGGTCTGGAAGGACGCATCTGGATAAGTGTAACAACATAGCATGCCGTTCACTCATTACAGATAGAAAACCTATAATTAAGATCTAGTAACAGAAACATAAATTAAGATCTAGTAATATAAGCCTAAAACACTCAGAAACCTATAATTAAGTTCTAGGAAAATAAACCTAAAGTAAAATAATTTACTTACAAAAATCCCTAGAAACATTTCAACTCACACAGGATAAATAAATAAAGCTTTTTCCTGGAAGACCTAGATTTCGGCAGTATCTGACAGGCACTGTAAAAACAACTATTAAATGAATGCTTCACTATGGAGATGTAAAGACACTTAAATTAATAGAAAGTATCATCAGCTCAGTATAAGATATAAAGAAGGGATTCTTTATATCTTTATATAAATCCAATGACTGGTGACCAATCTTGATGTCAACTTGATTGGATTAAGAAACGATGCTCATCTGTGCTTGGCAAGTGCTCTACCCTGAGCTACATTTGCAACTCAATAATGTACACTCCTGGGGTGACTGTGAGGATTTCCAGAGGTAATTGGAAGGAGGGAGAAGAAACGGGCTGAAAACCAGCCTGCATATGGTGTCACTAGCCAGAAGGGTGGAGAGCCAGACACAAATTCTCTGGCACATGCTCTCTCCCATTCTTTTTCCTGAGCACCTTTCGTCCCCCAAAGCATCCACCAGGATGTGCTCCTTCAATCACATCCAGAGCGCTAAAACCATTCCACTATGAACTGAAGCCTTGGAAATCATGACCTCAGTCAACCTTTCCCCTTCTCAATGGATTTCCTCAGGCATTTTGTCACAGCAACAGAAAACTAATCAACACAACTGCTAAACAAAATAAGCACTCCTTAACAAGATACACATATACTCTGAGCAAAATAGTTCATTATGAGATACGTATATTACTGTCTTGGTCAACATGGACTGTCATAATAATGAAAACCTTAGACTCTGTGGCTAAAACAATAGAACTTAAGATACTACAGTTCTAGATACAGAAGAGTCAATGATCTAATTGTCAGTGGGTTTGTTTTGGTGAAGTCTCTTGATTTTCAGAAGGTCATTTTCATAGTGTGTCCTTACATCCTAGTAAGAAGAGAGAGAGAGAGACAGAGAGAGAGCATTAGATTGTGAGATCTCTTCCAATGACACTAACCCAGTGTAAAAGATTCTCCATCATGAGCTCCTCTAATCTCAATTGGCATCCAAAGGCTACTTCCTATGTCCTTGTATCAGTTAGGGTTTCAACAAATTAATTTAGGGAACATGGACATTTTCCAACCAGAAAGGCAAAAATTAAACCTATTGGAAACTAAGCAAAAGTTAAGGGACACTCAGAATAGCAAAAGTCTAAGATTTGTGTCATTAAATGAAACATAACAGGAAAAATCATGCAAAGCTGGTACAATATGTGAAGAAATAATTCCTGAAAATATTTCAAGTTGGGCAAAAGTCACAAATCTACAGATTGAAAAAGTCCAGCAAACTGTACACAGGATGAAGTACCTGGGATTCCTGCTTAGATGTCATGAGCATAACTAAGTACAAAAAACAAGCAGGCGAACAAATGAAACAAATTTCAAAAGATGCTGAAACCATCCAGAGAAAATCAAAACATTACATGTAGCAGCCAAAGTTCATATTGAATAGCTGAGGATTTGTCGGAGTCTATGGATGCCATAGAAAAATGCTACATCTTTAAAGTACTAAAAGAAAACATCTGTCTGTTTAGAATCCTATTTTAGGAAAAATATCCATCAGAAATGAAGGTAACATGAATGAAAGCGAAGAAAATCATCAGCTTATCTACTTTAAAATATTTTTGAATGGAATTTTAAAAGATTAAAGTAAAATATCACAAGGAAAATTAGAACATTCACAACGAAGGCACAGCAGCAAATTTAACTGTCAATCAGATAATTATATTTTTACATTTATACCACTCTAGATGATAAAATAGCAAACAATTAAAATGTTAAACACAACATAGCTTTTTATTTGTGAATTACACAGTTAAGATGAACTCTCAACCATAGATGAGGATAAAACATTGTTATGCATTTAAAAAGCCATTGCAGAGCTGGCCAAACAGCTCAATGGTTTAAAGTGCCTGCAAGCAGGTGCAGGGACCAAGAATTCGATCCCCAGACCTGCTGTGTTGGCCCCAACCCCGGGGCATGCTGAGACAGTAATTGAGGCTGGGCTTGGTGGTACGTGCCTGTAATCCCAGCTCTTGGGAGGCTATAAACAGATTGATGACTACGAGTCTGATCTAGTAGTGAGACCCTGAATACCCTGTAGACCGTTCCCTAAAACAAAACAAAACAAAACAAAAAAAGAGCCATTTCATTCAAAATATATAATAAAACATTCAAAATTCAACAATAAAATACAAAAACATGACCTAATTGAGCAAGAGAGAGAGAGAGAGAGACAGAGAGAGAGAGAGAGAGAGAGAGAGAGAAAGAGAGAGAGAGATATCATGAGATTGTGAGATCTCTTTCTGCATTTGAATGACTGCTTTATCCAAGAGGCTGTGAGTTTCAAGAAACAATTTGTGAGGATGCTACTACATGCTGATTTGAAAGGCTAAAATAAAAACTGCTAATATTAGTATGGATTTTTGAAGTTACAGAATAACTAGAACTCATATACTTTGATAGTAAAAAGAAATATTGTTACAGCTACTGTGGAAAAGAGTTCAGTAGTATTTTACAAAGTTAAAATATCATGTTTCTCAATAATCATACACTTAATTACTTATAGAAGATGAGAAGATAGGTTCTTATTCTGTACATGAATTTTTTTTTTTTGTATTCTGCATGCAACACATCAAAACTGGAATCAATTTAAATGTCTTTTAATTGATGAATGGGTAAAAAATGTGGTACTTTCATACAACGAAGTATGAATCAATGAAAGGGAATTAATTATTTATGAGTGCCCTACCATAGCTGAATTTAAAAGCATGATAGGTAAAGAAATTCAGGCTCAAATAGAAATAATATGATTGTGTTTATTTAAGATTCTTTGAGAAATAAAATTATAGTAAGAGAGAACAAATCAGTGGCTGCCAATGATGAATATCGAAGGATGAAGTGATTATACACTGAAAATCTTGAGAGTGATCAAATGTTTTTGTATCCTGGTTGTGGCTGTGGATCCACTAATTTGGGTATATATTTAAATTGATGACTCTGCAACATGGAAAAGCCAAAGTGTTCATTATAATTTAAAGAATCAAATTAGTTGCAGAAGATTTTTTCATTATTTCACTCTTAGAGAAAATTTCAGGATCAGGAAAAATTAACAAGTGAACGATTAACAGGCGAACATCTGACATATTTGCAGAAAGCAGGTTGTGAAATTTCTCTCTTAATTTGCATAAATGTATCCATGTAAGCATCACTGAATTTTTAAGTAATTATATATCACACAGATTAGATTTGATTTGTGTCTTTGAAGTGTACATTTTTGCATGGTTCCCTAATCTACAAAGGAGCCAAGGAAGGGAGAAGACATGTGTAAAAATGGCTTTGACGTTCATTTGTGTATACAGTCATACATGCAGAAGAACTCCACCGCTCTCCTAAGAGTTCTAAATATACATTGTGAATGGCAATTCAATTTCCAAAGGCTCCTGTGGTGGAACTTGAAATGTAACAGATAAGCATCTGTACCTTATAGATGAAAGTGTTTCATTGGATACTGAGTAAACGAATGCTTCCCTTTAGTGTTGCCATAAAAAGTGAAGATGTGAACATGCATTTCCTTTTTTTCAGTCATATAGTCTATTCATGTTATACATTTGATTTTCATTAATCACATTAATTACATAAATTGATTCTATTTTATATGTATTTCTTTATTAAGCTCTCTTCAGGAATGGTAAGTGTATTATTCAGTTTTCTTGTTATTGACACATACTAGCCAACACTCAAAACTGCAAAGAGGAGAAGTTTAATTCAGATTGAGGTTTCAGAGATTAAGTCTAGGGTCAGATGGTTTTAAGAAAGAAAAATTCATAGCACAAGGGAATGGTCCAACAAAGATTCTTGATTCACAAAAGAAGAATAGAGAATCAGTGCCAGAAAGCATGGAGCCAGGGGGCAGGTTCCATACCCAGGCTGTGAGTCCAGAACATACCCAGACACACTCATGGTGCTTCTCAAGCCAACTGAGTTGAGAATCCAGTTTAGACATCACATCTGTCTCTTGTCAAATGGAATTCATCTCTAAAGATCATAATCACATGTTAGTTTAGTCTACTTGATACAACTATCCTGCCAACAATAATCACTTCCTAATGTTTCTATCATCTTTCAAAAGTCCAAGTCAAATCTCTTGTGAGACTCTTTGCAAACTGTTAGCTATAAAACTTCATAACACAATCAAACAAGCAATAAAAAACCCAAGCTACATAATCCCAATATACAATGAATGATAAACATTCTCATTTTAAAAGGTATGAGCAGGTTATGGAAAGCAATCATACCAAAGCACGACTGAAAACCAGCAAGAACATCCTCAAGTCTCATAACTCTGTGTCTTGTCCATGGTGCTGTGGGGAGTGAGTTTCAGAGAGATTGAAAGTCCCCATCCCTATGCCTTTGCTACTTACAGCCTACATATAGCCTTTTTATGGGCTGGCTCCTCTCACAACTTGCAGCTTTTGAAGGATGATATTACGTGCTTCTGGCCTTTCCCACTTCCTAGGGTCTCTTCTGAATCTTTGACTTCGTTCCTGGATTCTCACAGTGCCCTCTCAGTGCCACCTTCACCCGTCTCCCAAGTCTTTCTTCAAAATTTGGGTGAAATCCTGTCTGATCCCATGACTATTCCATTGTGCATACCTGAGCAACCAGCAACATAGATGATGCCAAGGTCTTCTGCCAGCTGAATCAGTATCCAGGCCCACTTGGACTATGGCTGTATCAATCTTTGAGTGCTAAGAGGCCTAGGAATAGGGAAATGAATCCTGCAGAAGTTATTTTCAATCAAAAGTCCTGTGGATTCTTCTTAAAAGAAAGGATGAAACTTTTGTACCTTTAAGCCTGTGATGAGTCAGTTACTCATTCCTGAGGCGGCAAGATATCTTTCTTCTTGTCCTTGTGCAAACTACTTACTTTCATTTTATTGCATTAATGTATTCAGCAGCCACATCTCCTTTGGTTCTCATCTTACACATGGTAACATTTTGAGTTTTTCAGATTTTATGCACTGCTTTCTGTCCTTAACTCTAACTACAAAACTGGCTCAAGGCATCAGGAAGTTCCAATGCCACAGCATGAATTTAGGGCAGGCTTGGAATTTCCTTTACCAGATTAATTAATGTAATTCCCTTAATTCCAGTCTCTTGTGAAGTCTAAGGATACATACAAATTGTAGACAAAGTATATTTTTGCCAGAGTGTAACATACATGGCATCTAGTTCAATTACCATGTTCCCAGTTTAAACCACATGTGCCTTGCCCAAAGGCATTTACATCAGTACTCTGGTCTGCTAAGCTTCAACCAGGCTCAATTAGGTCCTCTCTAGGTCTTTTCTAAGCTCCCCACCAAACCTTCCAAACTCCTTTTGCAGGCCAGTTCCAAAGGTTTCTTTCTAGTCCACATGGTCTGCTACTATTACAGCAATGATCCTACTTTTGGTACCAATTTTATTAGTAGTTTTCCTGTTGTTGTGATACAATATTACTTGTTCTATACAACCTGTACTAGAGAGATTTAGTCTGAATCACAGGTTCTGGCCTGCTCTGAGTCAGTTCTTGGTCAGCTGGCAGAAACATCATGATGGAAGAAACTCCTGAGCAGCGATGCTTAGTTCAGGGTGGTGACGAAGTGGAGGAGGGAAAGCCTGCCAGAGAGCAAGGAGACCTCCTGGAGCCCTCAAAATCCCTGCTTTGTACTGTTCTTTATTAATCCCTCAGTAGCTTCTGAGGCCATGACATTGTGGCCAGTTTAAGCCTAAAGAAAAAAATCATGATGTGTGTGTATAGACAGTACAGTTGGGATAGATAACGCTGTGCTTCTACATAATTCTATGATAGGCAAGATCTGCACTAATGGTGGTTGGACAGGATATTATGTCGGCTTTTAGTGCTATTGTCATCCACTAGGTAAATAATTATTGAATTTTTGATATAATTTCAGCTATAAAAAAACCTGTAAATATAATATCATGTATGCACCTTGTACAATACCAAAACGTTATGAAAACAGTTTGCTATGTATTAATTCATCGACTTTGTATGGTTAAGGTGTTTTGAAACTGTCTGATTGACATTCGTATTTTAATAAAATAAAAATAAATGGAAAAAAAAAAACTTGAGGCCTCTGGGCCACATTCCAGATTAACTGTTTTGTAAGTTCTGTGAGATATTAATAAGGAAATGTCTAGTAGAAAAATTTAATATAAAGACCTTTAATAAATAAATTGATTGATTAAAAAATAAAATAAAAAAAAAAGCAGGAAAATTTGCTTTGCTATCATTCAGTTAGCTCTTCAGAGAACCTTGCTGGGGAGTATGCAATTCTATTCTTTCCAGGTCGTGATTGTAGAATCCTGTTGAGGCTGCAGGGAAAAACTTCCTGTAAGTTTGCTTTATGTGAAAGTTCCTCTATTTCTTTTGGAATTATTTCTTTGTTTGTTTATGTGGAAACAGAAGGACAGTTTCTTTGTTAAATGTTGTTTTTTCAAGAGGTAGACATTGATTTTTTTTTTTTAAGATACCTTAACAAGATGGATTTGATAAATTAATGAGGTCCAACAATGGTCTCCCCTGATGTGCGTTTATACCAGTTGTAGAGATTACTGTATTTTGATGATCTTAAATTGTGCACCCTGGACGATAGCAGATTTTTATAGTCTTCCAGGTTTTGCATGAAGAGGGATTATTTGTTTTTTGTTTTGTATTTTTTTATGTATTTGGTACAGGATGTCACTACTCAGCTCAGACTTGTAGTGATCCTGCTGTTTTCAACTTCTGCAGCACTGGGATTACTGGTTTGTGCCACCACCTGGACTTGGTGGCCTGCTCAGCACACCGGGGTGGGGGGCCAGCACAGCATGTGGTCCTGGAACAGAGATTATTTTGATCTTTAGATAATTATGCATTATTAGATCCATTTTAGTTGCATTTTCAGGTTTTTCTTTTATAGATTTTTATTTCCTTCAACACAGTTTTGGATGATCATTTTGCTTCTTTTTTTTGTGAATACCAGGCATTGAACTCAGGACCTTGCACTTCCGAGGCAAGCACTCATCCTACTGAGCCATCTCCCTGGCTTCCTTGCTTCTTATTTTAAACTTTTTTTTCCCCTTCTCAGGCAATAAGATGAAAATTTTCACCAAATTTATCAAAACTGTACTCCAGCCCCTAGTCTGTAGGAGAACAACTCTTCACTATTTCTGAAAATGCTTTTTAAAATTTAGTAGCTAAACCCAAAATGGGATATTTTGTTTACTTTGAAAGTAGAAATGACATTGAATTGGAACATTGAACAAAAAAACACACACGTACATACATCCTTTTCCTGGATTGGACAGGTTTTCTCTCTTCAACTATAGAGAAAGAAATTTTCCATCAGGTCTCTCTGAAAGACCACAAATCTGGGAAACTACTGGGCTCCCCAGAGAACACTGCCTCTGCGGAAAGAGGTCTCTGGTGATTGAATGTATTCTGCGAATCCCATCATCAATTCATAAGTTCCTACAGCTTTCCAGATTAAACTCTGAATAAAGTTGTTTCAACTTTAATTTAGTTTTGATTATTTCTGAAGTTAAATATTTTCTCCCAATATTTCATTGTGGATCAATGAATGACTGCAATTTCTTGGTACTCCTCTAACAAAATCATGGCAGACTATAATTTCCTGTGAAATGTAGTTGTACAAAGGAAGAGCTAACATATAATAAATTCAATCTGAAATTAGGAGTAGAGAGACTGGTATAGGGCTCCTTCTTTTTCTTTTCCCCTTCCTCATACTTCCTCCCGTTCCTGTCAGAAATCCTCTCTTTGTCTGTTAAAGAATTTTTCTATCTGACACTTTATGGGTGTAGATTAAAATCATTCTGTGGGCAGCAAATGGTACCAGTTCTATCATTCTTGGCCAATTTAAATTCTACTGGCTGGGTTCTGGTGTGTTAAAGGAACACAGAGCTATGCAAAGCCCAGAAGAGCACTGGGAAGAAAAGTGGTTCAGGAACAGGAAACAGGAGACAGAGGCCAGAGGGGAGCAAGAGAGAAGTCCATCATTAGTGAAATGGTTAGAAAGTTTGCAACTAAGATCAACTTAAGGACATAAAAAAGACTAAGTAGAGGAGATAATTCAGTGGCTTAAGTGCTTTCCTGGCAAGCACAAGGTCCTGCGTTCAATCCCCAGTTTAATAGGTGAGGGAAATAGGAAATTAAAAAAATGGCACCAAGCTCCACCACATACAGGTGCATATTTCTTATGATGGAAGTTATCATTAGGTATATCTACAATGCACCAATAAACTTAAGTTAAAAAAATAAAATTAAGAAATGATTCAGAGCTCCTCCCTGAAAGTAGAGGTCACTGTAGCATTTATTACCTATAGAATGGGAAACTCCCTCTCATAAACAGAAACTGGAGTCTCTGCTAAACACACATTAGTATTTAAAAGGGTGGGAATGAGTGCTGGCTTTCTTGGACAGGTTTGCCGTGTTTGGCCCAGCTGGTCTGCTGCACACAAGGCTTCCTGGTATCTGTAACAGGAAACGCTGCATGGAAAGCAGTCTGGGCTCAGGTTTCTTTTTATCAGAAATGGAGCACCCGCTCTTTGGGTTCATGGTTCATGCTCTTTCCTCTCCGCAGCTGGGTGTTAGCTGGTAGCACAAGCACACACACCTGGCGACCTTGCCTGGAGTCAGCCTCAAGGTTGAGCTGGTGGTGGGTGCCAGGCACAGTCTGAACACACTTGTTCCAGCTATAAACACAGACGATGGTCTGTGATAATGTGTGCACCAAACAGTGGCTTTATTTCTCACTCTTTTTGCCCCCAATTGTCTTGATCCTCACAAGTCACCAACCATGGCCTTCATGTAGTAATACTCTAACCCTTAAATACTGCCCAATAAATATACCATCCTCCTAAAAAATCCCATGTCAAACTTGATTATTTACAATCAAGAAACTCTTATTGTAATCCATAGAACAAACCTTTCCTTAAAACAAAGGTTGATTTAAGCAGGCGCAGGGACTGGGGCTCACTTCCCAGCATTCCGTGCCAGCCTGCCCCTGGGACAAGCTGAGAAGGTGTTTGAGACTGGGCATGGTGGTGCGTACGCACACCTGTAATCCTAGCAATTGGGAAGCTGAAAACAGGAGGATCACTAGGAGTCCAATCTGTGTAGTGAGACCCTGTAGACCTTGCACTAAGTACATAAAAACAAACAAATGAAGGCTGCAGTTATCTAGTAAAAATCGGCTGAGGAGATAGCTCAGCAGTCTAATGCAACAAACCGGGTTTGATCCCTGTACCACATGCCATGATGGCCTTCAGAAAGACAGTCACTGAAACCAGGTATGGTGGCATACACCTGTAATCCTAGTGCTCAGGAGGCTGAGAAATTAAGATCCCTATGAGGCCGAGCTGCTTAGTGAGACCCTGTACCAAATAAAATAAATGAAATATTAAAAAATAAACCCATTATAGTAGTCCCTTGTTCTCATGCAGCTTGACATTTACAGACTCACTGTTTTGCAGCTTTTAAAAAATATTAATCTAAATTATCTCTCATGGATTTTTTGCTATATTGCAGGGTTTTGCAGTACCCAGCTGTATATGTATGTCGTTAAAATTACATAGGTTTGGGGCTGGGGAGATGGCTCAGTAGAATAAGTGCTTGCCTGACAAGACCAAGGTCCTGAGTTCAATCCCCGGTTACGCAAAAAAAAAAAAAAAAAAAAAAAAAAAATTATGTACGCTTATGAGTTTAGAAAATTATTAAGAACTTTAGAAGTGTTTTTTTTTTAAGTATGGGAAACATTTATGAATGTGGGAATGGTTTATACAGTCTTAACATACATATCTATAATACTAAAATGCATATAATGTCGCCACTTCGCTGATGTTCACTTGTCGCAGGGCAACTTAAGTGTAGCCTCCGAGATAAATGTGGGCCCGCTGTATGCCCATTCCAAGTGGCTCTCATTAACAAAATGGGGTGCAACCCTATATAGGAAGCAGGAATTGACAGAGAATCACCCCATTAATTCTGAACTTCACTTGGCTTGTCGCTTCCTCTTTATTCCGTAAGTGTGCTTGGCTAAACTTCTGAGAGGGCGTATATTCCATTGTATTTGTTTAAAATGAAGGAACAGAATTTTTTTTTTTTCTTGGAGACTGGTGTAGAGAAGGGTTTTGCCTGTAATCTGTTCAAAATGGTTTTTTTAAAATAATAATTTTATTACAACTCTTGTTTATTTGCAATCTGAGACGTTTACAGAAGCAAAATATCTCTGTACAGTGATGAGAGTTTTATGTTAAACAGCTCTTTGTATCCAGTGAATAAACATAAATATACAGGACAAACAGAAATGGCACTGAGTGACTCACTTCCCAAAATGACATTTTCTAAGGGCTTAGAAATTCCATTACAGACATGAAATTTGTTCCAGAAATTTCAAAAACTGTGAAGTGTCTAAATTTCAAGCAAGGAGTGGATTTCCTTCTTCAGAAGTAGGCTTTCCTTTTCTAGGTAGAAAATTGAATTTGGGCCTGAAGCGCTGGAGCATTTTCCTATAGCAGATCAGGACACAGTGCTGTACAAGGACAGAGGACTCTTCTCATCTTTAATCCAAGTAAATTCACTTTATCCACTAGGTTAGTTAAAGATAGTGTTGCATTTTAGATCTGTGACAGAGTCATCTAATTTTTGGAAAATCTTCTAGGTAACAGGACTGCAGATAAAGTGCTCATCTATGTGACTTGTCCTTCTCAGTATTGATGCTGTGTGGCATTTTCCACTTTTACGTTTCTCCACACATACATCCTAAGAGTGTTTGCACAATTACTTTGCACTTTATATATGCATTTTTTTTATCTTTTTTTTTCCATTTATTTTTATTTTATTAAAATACAAATGTCAATCAGACAGTTTCAAGACACCTTAACCATACAGAGTCGATGAATTAATACATTGCAAACTGTTTTCATAACGTTTTGGTACTGTACAAGGTGCATACATGAAATTATATTTACAGGTTTTTTTATAGCTGAATTATATCAAA
>PVKA01016570.1:0-47648 GCA_004027165.1 Ctenomys sociabilis
GGGGACCTGGGAGATGGCTCAGTGGAATAAGCACTTCCCTGGCAAGCACGAGGACCTGAGTTCAATCCCTGGTTCCACCAAGAAAAAAAAAAGAAAGAAAGAAAAAAAACACGAAGGCTTTTAACTACTATCCCCAAAACCCAGTCCCTCAGTTTCCCCTTTTGAGCCAAAGATAACCATTAATCTATGTCTGTATCACAGACCTACAACCTGTTCTCAGAACACATGCCTGTTTGTCACTGTATTCTGTTCCTTAAAAATGGATTGTTGGTAAGGCATCTGTGGTGCACGCCTATAAAACCAACACTTGGAGGCTGAGGCAGGAGCGTTGCTGTGAGTTTAAGACCAGCCTGGGTTACACAGTAAGTTCCAGCCCAGCCCGAACTACAAAGCAAGACTGTGTCTCAAAATAAATTAGTGTTAAAACGTGCATTCTTGGGCTCAGCTCACCTACAGGAAGGGAGATTTTGGGGAGCCACTTTAAAAGCAGCCCAGCTTTCAGGGAGGCCAGAAATGTGTGAAGGGGTTGAGAAGAGTTGGGGCATTCCTGCATTTCAACTTGAGGATGAGGGAGCCGCTTGCTCACAGTGCCCAGCTTGCCCTGAGAACTGAAGATCCGGGGACCACTCCGCCTCTCGCTAGCGGAGCACCACGTGAGGGCGAAGAGCCCACAAGCGATGCAAAGGTTCTGTGATCTCAGTCCTGGACTGGTCACGGCCTGGCAGGCGCCCTGCTGGGGGAGACGTGGAGGCCAGGATGGGCGGGTTTCAGCGTGAGTCTTCCCTGGCTCCTCTGACTCCTGTCCTCTGCCTGGATGGGAGCTGGTGGCCTGAAGGACTTGGATTATACCTGGCACCCAGAGCCAAACTCCGTTGTCCTGGACTTGTGCTCATGACAAATGGTGCTTTGACTCTTAGCTTAGTATACGTTAATTATGATAGAGGTGAATTTTTTCCCCTGAGTCCTCCTAGAGCCTAGTTCCATGAAATTGTCTATGCATCGATTGTCTACTCTTAGGTATTTAACACCTTGCCCCCTGAGAACCTCAGCTTAACACCAATCGCTTTCTTGTCCTCGTCTGTTAGTATTTTACTGTCAACCAACAAGGCATCTGCTCCCTCCCTTCTACTTCTTAAAATTTTTACTCAAGTCTGACAAGGCCTCTTTAGATGGACAGGGATATACTTTGCAAGCCTCAGCTCATTGCTATTCTACTCTTTTAGATTTGCAGCCTTTTTCCTAGCTTGTCTCCACGTTTCTTTAAAATTGGGGCTCATAAGGAGTGATTGCTCCAGCTTTCATGGGAAGGATTTTTTTTTTTTAAATTAAGATCCCTGCAGATAATAGTGTCAACGGAAAAGCCTCCTTAAGGACCACCATGCCCATCTTTCCTTCCTTGTGACACTTGCCACGCTGCCTGAGACTCGCTCTCCTCTGGCTTACCCATCAGCAGCAGATTCCTCCAAAGGCCGAATGAACCACACAGCATAGTGTCAGCATCTCAACACCCACAGCTGTGCCGGAATCCTGGAGTGACTGGGAAAGGCAAGGGAGAATTTATGCATGGGAACCAGCAGCAGGGATCAGCCTTGAGGAAACTCAAGTGACTTTGGGAACCTCTGGGGACAGAAGTGTGGTTGGGACTCTGTGCATGCACACAGCCTCCTTCCAGCAAATGTTCCTATTCTGTTCTTGAAAAACCCAAGATCTCCATGAAAATGCCAACAGGGAGCCCAAAGTACATTCCAAATGTTGCCTTGATAAATGCGTACATCCTCTGAAATTTGGGTACCTAAGGTTAATAGGCCTTCCCCAGGGGAAATGTTAGCAGAGAAGACATCTGCTGTAGGATGCCAATTCGCTCTCAGGGTAGCTGTGGAATATGTGTGCTGTTTGCACAGCTGCCCCTGGCCAAGGAGGAGCGAAGGGCAGGCTCCAGATTTTCAGTGAGAATGCGCTTCCCTGCCTTGGATTTAAGAGAGGGGATCATAAAACAACACCTACAGGAGTCAGTGAGTCATCAAAACTCGTGGGGAGATGACAGATGGGGCCATAACAAGTAGGCAGACAGAACGAACAATCTCCTTACAAGGGGCCCCTAAAAATCCACATGAGCTCTGCCCAGGGCATGCACCTGCATCTACTGAAAACCCCCATCCTCCCCAGGCAGGGAGGATGTGGAGACACGTGAATACCAAGATGTTTGGCTGGGTGTGGTGGCCCACGCTTGTAATCCCAGCACTCAGGAGGCTGAGGCAGGAGGATCACTGCAAGTTGGAGGCCAGCCTGGGCTACAAAGTGAGTTCAAGACCAGCCTGAACTGTACAGTGAGACCTTGTTTCAAAAAGACAAAAAAAAAAAAGGGGGGGGGGCATAGTGTTCCTCTTGTTTTCAGCCTCCCAAGCACTAGGATTATAGGCACACAGCACCACATCATCTCCATCACCATCTCTGCACCCTGGGGGGCTGGACTGGCACAGCACTTGGCCGACCAAACCTGGTCCCTGATTCTGCCTAAGCAAGCACTTTAGCCATATCATGGATAATAACCAAGCCAGTACATTCACAACTTACTGTTTTTTGAACATCCATTACCTACACATCACAGATTTCACATGAAGTGGCCTAATTTAGGAAAAACGCTTGGACATTGCTACAATTCTTTTTGTTCTTGTTGGCAGAACAAGGCCCTTGCGCTTGCCAGGGAAGCGCTTATTCCACTGAGCCATCTCCCTGGCCCCGCTAAGCAAGCACTTTAATCTCCTGAGCTATCTGGCCCAACTGTCCCCATTTCTTCATGCTTTTGCTGTTTCCTGCTTTCTTGAAACACTAACCCTCACCATATTCCCCTGCGTTGGAGCCAGCTGAGTGTGGAATACAACCTCCTCCAACTGTGACCTAAGTAAGCCTTTTCTCCCTTAATGTTGGGCATTGGATGTTTCATCTCAGCAATGACAGAAAAATAACGAAGCCAGTGAGACAGATTCCAGTTGTTATATGTGAAGAATGATTGAAGAGATACACTCGATGTGGCTTGGTAGAGCTATAACTCAGAATGATAGAACAATATGTGATCTTGTGAAAAGCAACTCCTGGGAGACACAGAAATATAAAAAAATAGTCCCTTCATTTGGTTTAAAGTGATTCATTTCTTCAGTTAATATTTATTGAGTGCCTCGGATAGGAAGGTACTGCTTTAAGCACAAAGGACACATAAGGTCTCAATTCATCTTTAGTCTGGTGAATGAGTCTGAGGACTTGATGGCTAGAAAAACAGAGAGAAGCACAATCACTAGGTGATAAAAATGCTAATCCAGGGCCCCGGGAGATGGCTGAGTGAAATAAGTGCTTCCCTGGCAAGCACAAGGGCCTGAGTTCAAACTCGGCTCTGTAGAAAAAAATAAAGAAGAAGAAGAAGGAGAAGAAGAAGAAGAAGAAGAAGAAGAAGAAGAAGAAGAAGAAGAAGAAGAAGAAGAAGAAGAAGAAGAAGAAGAAGAAGAAGAATGCTAATCCAGCCTGGGCTGTTGGAGATCCCATGGGGAGGTGTGGCCAAGCCAGTTCTTGACCAGAAGCGAGAAGCAAAGCCTAGGGTTGGCAGGGCACGTGGAATCACTTATGGGCTATCCAAGGGACATAGAACCTTACAGCAACCTTTGAGGAGCTCTGATAGGCCAATACAGGTGACTGTGGGTAGGCGGAGGGTTGGGGAGAGCTGGGGAATTGCACCAGGAAGTTAATAAAGGAACCTGAAAATGATGGTTCTTGCAATATTTTGAACTGAGAAACTGCATGTTCAAGTTACTGTTCTTGATAGAAGATTCTTCTAGAAGTGGATTCAGGGGTATCTGGACAGAAACGAGAGCGTGGGCTAGACTGGGAGCAAGTAAAAAATTTGGTTGGTTCTAGGCATATTTATGGTGAATAGACTGTTGAGAGACACTAAGTAATTTAAGGATGAATAAGACAAGAGAAGAAATTTAGCACAAGACCCACTGTGGAGAGTGAGGCCATTTTAACCCTTTTATTCCAGTTCATTCAAGATTCACTGAGTCTGATGTGCAAGTGTTCTTGGTATGTTTGTGTTTATGATCCCAAATTCCTTGAGACAACTAGGGTGGGACATACATGTCTCAGACCCATCAGTGAATTGTAGACAATAGACAGTTCTGTACTGGTTGGAGGATATCAGGGGAATTCATTAAATGAGCAATATTTGATTTTAGATGTAGAATGATGGGTTGGAATTTCCTCCATCAGAAAGAGAACAAACTGGAGTCTAGGAAAATGGTCAACTGTGGACATTGTGTTGCCATTTAAGAAAGTCCCCATGCAGTAGCAAACCAACCATGAGCTAAGTGGTAGAATTACAGAGTTTGATATAAGTGTTTCAACAGAAGATAGACACAAAATTGAGAGAGGCCACACCCTGCTCCTGACTCCACTTCTGAGAGACACAAACATTTTTATTTATTTATTTTTTATTTTATTGAAGTACAAATATCAATCAGACAGTTTTAAGACACCTTAACAAGACAGATTCGATAAATTAATACATTGCAAACTGTTTTCATAATGTTTTGGTATCGTACAAGGTGCATACATGATATTATACTTACAGACATTATTTTAGCAGATGTCTCTTATCAGTAAATTAAGAGTGGAGCTGTTTACTTATCTTATTTTTTATACCTGAATTATATCAAAAATTCAATCATTATTTTCCTAGTGGATGATCATAGTACTAGAAGCCGACATAATATCCTGTCCAACCACCATTAGTGCAGATCTTGCCTCTCATAGGATTATGTAGAAGCACAGCATTATCTATCCCAACTGTACTGTCCATACACACACGTCATGATTAGAGACACAAATATTTCTGAGAACTCCCTAAAAGAAGGCCATAGCTCCACTTTACCTTCTTTTAAATGGAGTGTCCCTTCTCTGCTACAGAACTCTGCTTTGTCTCTTAAGGGCCAGTAGTAGGGATTTGAGTTCAACTGTTGAGAAGCAGTAATGAACTGCTTACTGTTCGCACTCTTCTGTATTCTTGTTTGCTGACATGCAAAAGAAATTTGATAGGGACAGATCCATTAGATACATTTCTTTGTGGTACCTGTAGGCTTGATTGATAGACAGATATACTGGTCTTAAAGTCAGAGGTCTTAGACTTGATTTCCCAGCTCTGCCATGAATATCAAATTCAAGTAAAAACCATAAGAACTCTTACTTTTGTGTGTGTACATAAATGCACACACAGACACACACATACGCATATATATATATATGATTATGTGTGGGAATATAGGTAAATAATTATATATGCAGAGATACATGCATGCAGTTAGTCATATTTTATATGAAAAACTATACTAATGCCCCCAGCGAAGTACTCATGAGCAGAAATGACCATGTAAATGAACATAAGTAGAAAATATGACATTTTTTCTATATCTGTGTGCATGTTTATTTGTGCACACATGTTATAATGTGTTGGTCAAGGAAGTGTTATCAAGGATGTAAAGAGTTTAGAAAACTGTGGGCTGTTCAAGGGTGTGGGAGAGAGGCCATGGAAAAGGCTCAGTTATTCAACACAGTGGCCCAACCGGGGACATGGAGGCTGGAGATAGCATTGAGGGAATGTTTGATTATTTTTTGTCCAAATACCATATAGCAGATTTAAGGGTCTATAAGTACCTGGTTGATAATCACTCCAGATATGCCATGAAAAAGATATTTTCCTCTGAATCCTCTGAAACTATTCTTGGTTCTTTCCCATGCATTTTGGTAGTTTAAGAGTTAGGCTTAACTATTTAGTAGATGTTTAGTTCCATCTTCCTTAAAGCTCAGTTGGCTATCTGCTTTTCTGAAGTGTAACATGTTGAAAAATTTATATTCATGGCCCATGTATCCTTGGGAGAGTTCATGGCAAGTCGATCAGCACTCTAGTCCCACTTTTCCATGGCTAGGTAACACCCTAATGGAAAAATAATAAATCACCAGGTGGTGTAGTGTGAGAAATATAACAAGGAGTCGGCACTGCTGGCCTGGTTGTAAGTAGATAGCAGGAGGTCTCCATGAAGGGCCACATCAAGTGACAGGAGTGTCAGGAGAGGAGAAATGCAGAAAGAACATTCTAGCCCACTCAACTTTGGTCCTTCTGTTAAACTCTTTTATTTATTCACAATTTATTAAAATTCTAGGATTTAAGGCTGACAAGGACAGGTTACCTAGTGGCAAAAGTCGGTGTACACAATCATAGCAGTCATCTCCAGACTGACTCTATGCCTTACCAGAAAACAAGAAAAAAGAGATTTACCAGTCTTATGAAGACCACGTGTGCATTTCTCACCTCTCCATGTGATTTGACACTCGGCTATGCCGATTATAAAGAAAGTTTTACTGTATACCAAGAACTGTTTTTGAGGACACCAAGTGGATTTTGTTTCTTTCTTATGAATCTTTAATCATAGCACTGTGGTTATTGCAGCTGCATGAATTTCCCCAGGGATTTCTGTTCTCATTCAACATTTATCGATCCAGAATTAGACAGTGTAGATTTAAAGCTTTAAAAGTTTATAACTGAGTTAGGAAAGCTTGGAGTTATGATGGTCCTTTTGAAGGTAACTGGTCAGAAGGGCTAGGGCCACCAGCCAGATTAGAAGGTAGAGGTGGGGAAAATTGAGTAAAGCAGCCTCTCTGCCTTTTTTCTTCTAGTTACTAAGTATCTAAGATCCGGCTTTGTAGCTCAGGGCAGGCATGGCGAGTGGGTTGATGGGAGCCACCACAGCTCCTTCAGATCCTGACTGTTGTTTCTGCCATTTATCAAAAGCTAATCTTGGAGGCTCAGTGGTCAAACACATGCTTAGTGTGCCCCAGACCCTGGGTTCTAGACCCCCATTGTCAGGAACAGGTAAACAAAACAACCCCAAATCTGAGATGGGCAAGAAACCTATGAAGTAGCACTTCCTTTTTAGACTGGGAGTAATTTTTCTCAGAATCCCAATGGCTGATGCCTTGTCGCAGATGAGGGATGACTTTTCATGCCAAACAGGGATAAGATGAGTGGAAAAGGTGGATTTTATTGCCTGGTGTCTCTGACAGATGTGTAGCTTATCTAGAAGTCAGTGCTGGAATAACAGGCAAAGGGACAGTGACAGAACTAGAAATAAATTCCATTTGCCTAAGAATTTTAAGGTAAGAAGCAAGCCAGGAAGACGTAGATGTTAAGAAGATAGCAAAGAAACAGCACAAGTAGGAAAAGTGAACAATAACAAACCTCAAGCAGCGAGAAAGCAGTGTATTAGCCAGCTACTGCTATGTAACAAGCTACTCCAAAATAGTGCAGTTTAAACCGCAACACGTTTATTACCTCATAGCATCTGTAGGTCAGGGATGGAGGAGTAGATCTGCTGGGTTCTCTGCTTGGGGTTTCTCTCAAGCCAGGGTGTTGGCTAAGGCTCACTTCTCATCTGAAACTTAGAGCTGAGTAGAGTCTGCTTCCAAACAGATTCTGCAAATCAGTTCTCTGAGGACAGTCTGGCTGAGGGCTTCAGGCTATAGCTGGCTATTACCTGTATTTCCGGAACATGTAGCCTCTCTCACACGATGGGTTACTGCATCAAAATGCATAGTCGAAGAAGGTGCCTGACAGCCCTCTAGCAAAAGAGAAGCCACAGCTTGACAACTTAATCACAGCGGTTTCTGGTGAGGTTAAGCCACAAGGTTGGACTACAAAGGGCAGGTGTCCCACAGGGTGTGGGAACCCGGAAGAAGATAGAAGCCCTGACAGCTCGGACTTCAAGGACAATGGTAGTCAGCAGGGGAGACAAAGGTGACATTGAGATTGATACAGATGTCCTGGGGATGCAAGATGGAGAAGGAAAGACTGGGCGAGGGCTGTGCCATGGATTTTAAAACTGTGTTCCATGAGCTTTATTGATGATGCACCCAGTTCAGTCAAGCAAAAACCACAAGAACTCCTACTTTTGTGTGTATACATAAATGCACACACACACACACACACACACACACACACTCATATATGATTATGTGTGTGAATATAGGGGAATAATTATACATTCAGAGATATATGCATGTATTTAGTCATATTTTATATGAAACAACATACTAATGCACTCAACAAAATATTCACAAATAGAAATGTTCACGTAAATGAACATGGGTAGAAAAGATAACATTTTTTCTATATCTCTGTGTGTTTATTTGTGCATACATGTTACAATGTGTTGGTCAAGGAAGTGTTTTCAGGGGTGTAAGGAGTTTAGAAAATTGTGGGCAGTTCAAGGATATCAGAGAGAAGGGAGGCTTTGGAGGAGGCTCAGTTATTCAACACGGTGGCCCAACCCGGGTCATCAAAGCTGGAGATGCCATTGGGGGGGCATGGCAGGTGATGGCAGATGAGGTGGTCCACATCAGATACAGACATCCTGGGGATATGGCCATCCCCAACCAATGGTCACTTTTCCTTAAGAAACTTGAGGGCTGTGCTAATTGAAGGGCTGACTTCAGCTGGTACCACAGAGCTTTTGACTAAGGAAGAGGACTGCCAGGTCTTAGACATGGAGTGGGAAAGCCTTCCTACAGTTTGGATCTGGAAGACCTCCAAAAACCCACAGTTCTAGGCTGAGTCTCACATTGGTTCCATTAGGAGGAGTTGAACCTTGAAGTGGGACTTCGCACAAGGAAGTTGGGTCGCTGGCAGAGTGCCCTCGAAGAGCACAGGGAGACACAAAACAGGGCTCCTAGAACTGCTTCGGCAAGGATGATGAGCACTTGAAGTGAGGAGATTTTGAAGGGGATATGTGGCATAATGTCTTATACTGTAAATATAGTTAAAAATTTTAACGTTCAACATATGTTTTGAACACAGTGTATACACCTGTAAATATAGACCTATTAATTATAAAAAAGATATATTAATCTATATAAAAAAAGATCTATTTGTAAATGTGGTCAATCAACCTGCCTAGCTAGCCACTATAAGGGATTGGCTGGCAGTGTCATGGAAACTGAGAAGTTTCAAGATTGTCAACGAGCAAACTAGAACCCTAAAAGGATGAAGGCTGTAGTTCCCAGATGAAAGCCAGCAGCCTCCTCCTAGGAAGGCATCTGATGCTTCAGATCAAGTGTAAACGTGGGGAAAGGGGAACTTCTCAGTGCAAAGGCCATCAGGCAGGGGGACTTCTCTCCTACTCTCTTGTTCTCTTTGGGTTTCAGGTGCCTGGGGAGGGCTTCTGCTTTACTCTGCCTGCTGATTTAAATGCTAACTGCGTGGGGAGACCCTCTCTCAGACATGTGGACAATACTCACTGGGACCCAGGCTCTGTGTGGCTCAGTGAGGTTGGCACAGAACAGTCACTGCTACACAACTTCGTTTTCCACCACCCTAAACATGGCTTAAGGACTGCATGATGGGCCCAAGCCCAAGGGAGCAGGCATTTATTCAGCAAAGGTCAGCTTTTCCAGGTTTGATGTTCTTTCCTCTCCTACTCTCTGCCATTCAAGAATTTATGTACTGTCATCCATCAGAAACCAACCACTGGGGCTGGGGAGATAGTTCTGCAGCATAAGCTCCTGCCTGGAAAGTGCAAGGTCCTAATTTCGATCCCGAGTACCACCAAAAAAAAAAAAAAAGAAAAAAGAAAAAAGAAACCCAGGAGCTGCTTTCAGCAGTGAATTAGAGATGAGAGGGAGGCAGACTGCAGGCCTGCAGCTTGTTTTTGTAAATAAACGTTAACTGGAGTAGTCATTTCTATTTCTTTCTACATTGCTGTTGTGTGTGTTCATGTCATTACTGCAGAACTGCTTGGTTACAACAGGGGTCATACGGTCCACAGAGCCAAAATGTTTACTCTCTGGTCCTTTGTGGGAAAGGCTAGTTGACACCTGCTGTAGATCTCCATGGCTTTTCTAAAGAGCAGGCTTGCTTCTTTGGAATTTAAATCCCATTAGGGAATCCATTATAGCAATAGGAGTATCAAAGGCAGGAAGAGGGACTGGGGAGTTAATTAATATATTTGAGCCTTATTGTATGCTATGCATTTGAATGCCTTGTTTAATCTCCCAGGACACAGGTTTTATGACTTTCATCTAATAGATGGAAAAAAGGGCTCAGCAAGGAGCGAGATTTACTACAGGTCATGTCACTAAATAAGAAGCACAGACGGAAATCGAACCCAGGGCTTTATGGCTCCAAAGTCTGTGTTCTTGCTCAGCTGGAAACCAATGAGAAAAGAGCCTGGAAATTCAAAGTCAGAGGTGAAGAAATCAAGCCTTGGGAGAGGTTAGAATGACCACATGTGAAGGGCCCAATTCCCAGGGAATCGTCATTCTCACCCTGAGGCTTTTCCAATGGCTGTCTTGAGACTTTGTTTAAAACCATTTTCTTGTCTTCTTTTGCATTTACTTGACATTTAAAATCTTCTCTTGTCAGTACTAGCTGCTTTTAAAGTATAGTGCCAGGCTTGTTGAGCAGACAAGCTGGAGACAATGTTTTTGGTAAACAAATGCTTTGCATCCTTAATGTCACTATGTCATATTTTTATTGCCTTTCTGGCTTGCTCATCTGTATCTGTGCCAGCAGCGCAGAAAGGAGAATGGAAGGCCTGGGTGACCTTGGCCGCACAGTCTAGCCTCCCTAGCAGGCGACACTTAAGTCTATGTAGCCACATTTGATTTCCAACTTGGAGGCTGGAAAGGAGTTCCTCTGAAAATATGCAAAACAAAAATGATGCTGCCATTGTGTTTGAATCCTCAGGTCGAGAGAGAGAGAGAGAGAGAGAGAGAGAGAGAGAGAGAGAGAGAGAGAGAGAGAGAGAGAGAGAGAGAGAGAGAGAGAAAGAGACAGAGAGAGAAACAGAGAAAGACAAAGACAGAGAGACACAGAGACAGAGATACAGACAGAGACAGAGACAGAGAGACATAGACAGACAGAGACAGTGACAGAGATAGACAGAGACAGAGACAGAGATACAGAGACAGATAGACAGAGATACAGAGACAGAGAGAGACAGAAAGAGAGTGAGAGAAATAAAAAATTTTAAAAATGGGAAAAGAAATTATAAAAATAAGGATCCTAAATTATCAGTCCCCAAAGAACAGACACAGAAATAAAAATAATTCCCTGGGCCATCTGTTTTTTTAGGCAGATCATCGGCTGGAGTCTGACTTCTTCAATCTGATTCCCCAGATGGAAGCTACCCATGTCCCCCTCTGGCAACTTGTCACGTGTCGGAAGTTCCGCAGACACCAGGAAATGTGGCAGATAAGCCCGGTAGGTGGTGGGAAGGAGCAGCTCCATCTGGGTGTAGGTACTTTGAGGGAAGATGGCTGGTGGCACGAAGTGTCTGTAGCAGTCATCAGGCATGTCGAACTTGCTGGCTCGTGCTAGCCTGAGCTTCTCCAATCATGTACCCAGGACTGGGGACATCAGTATCAAAACTATGATGTGAGATCTCCAGAGGAGAACCCAGGGCTATGAGGCTTCCACCACCCACTGGGTGTTGCCAATGCAGGCTGGACGAGGAGCTTGGTGCTCCAGACGGTCTGCTCTGTGGCCAGGAGGCTGCCCTCTGGCCCCAAAGCCACACTCCATGCAAGCCCTGTATTTCTGTCATTCCCACAGCACCTTGGCCATGGCCTTTCTCTACAGATGCCTAGATCACCTAGACTTCAACGGGGAGAGAAAGGCACTTGTCAGACTTGTTATCAGTTGAAGGCACAGACCCAGTTTACCTTTGGTCTTGTTTTGCTATGGAAAGCTCAAGGACTCTTGTCTTAGTTACTCTTCTCTCCTTGCTGGGACAAATACTTGACTCCCAAACTGAAGCAAGGAATGGTTTGTTTAGCTCACAGTTTCTGGACGTTTCAGTCCATACCCAGCTGGCTCCAAGGCAGCCTGGCACACGGCAGAGGGCAGCCTTTCATGGTGCTGGCAAAGAGCAAGAGCCAAATGGAGGAGCACCAGCAGCTCACGCAGCTGGCTTCTCTTTCCTCCTTACATGGAAATGCAGATTACCTGCCCCAGGGCGGGTGCAGCATCCGCACCCAAAATAATCAATCACAAACTCCAGAAGCCACCCCAAGACTGCATGAGGCTTCTGGGGGACCCCCGTACACAAACCATAACAACTCTTTATAACTTAAATAAACTGCACTGCCCTTTGATCCTATTTCACTGGAGGACATCCAGACTGATGGCCTGATCCCTGTGACAATTCCAGGACACTAGGCAGGCTCTGGTGTCTGTTTGACACAGGGGCAAAGGTGCAGCTGTGTCTGTGGATTATACCACAGCAGGTCTCTGTGGAAGGTGTTGTATCCAAGCTCTGTAATTCTGCATGTCACACTCGGGGGGATCCTTAGGTGAATCCCACTGTCCCCCGTGGTCAAAGATCCAGGACATTCACTAGGACATTGTCCTGTAGGACACTTTCCAGGTGGCAGCTACCCACTCACGCTTTGTGATGCTATAGCCAGTCTTAACCATTTGGTTTCCCATCACCTCTTAAAAAATTACTTATTTTAACTGCCAAAAAAAAAAAAAAAATTGCAATATGGAAACCTGATAGTTTGAAATATGGATTCACTGTCAAATAGCTAGCTCAAGAAAATATGTCTTCCCTCACATTCTGATATTGGGGGAGGGAGGAGAAAAACACTTGAACTCTACTCTCTCAGCAATTTTCATGCATTTTTTCAGCAATTTTAATAACACTCCATTGTTATTCTACTATTGTCGCTATATTGCAAAGAGGTCTTTTGAACTTACTGTTGCCATCAAACTGAAATGTGGTATCTTTCAATTAACTTCTCCCCAAACCCTTCCTCCATCTGCACTCCTGGTATCAATCTGAATCTATTTCTATACATTTTGACTGTTTAGATCCCACATATAGACACGCAATGCAGTTCTCCTCTTCCTGTGCCAGACTTTGTTCATGTAACACATCTTTCATGTTCATCCGTGTTATCACAAAAGATGAGACGTGAACTGCATCCTGTTGGGTCTGTACCCTTTCACCTTTTGAGCATCTCATGTAGTGGTGTTCCAAGCACCTTTCACCTGATTCAAAATGTCACCCTCACAGAGCAGGGAATACACATTGGTGTCTTTCTTAGAGTAAGTAGCCATGTTTTCTGATACATGTACAATTCTGATGTTTCATATCCTCTCCAAGGGTCAGAAGAGATTTCTTAGAAGCAACCTGAGGCCTGGAAGGTTTTCGTCATCAGAATCTCAGCTTTTTGAAAGCCATTTGGACCTGTTACATGTAGTGGTAACTTCAGCAAAGGCTGTGTGGTATTGTTTTCTACAGCTGTGTGTATCTCTGTTGCCAACACTGAGATCAAGACCCAACGTGCTACAGTGTCCTCCTTGTCCCTGTTCAAGTTTTCTTTCTCTATCCCAGAGGCATGGCTCTTCTGACTTTGGCAGCGTCTCTTAACTTGCACCATCCTGAGGCTCCAGGGAATAGACTCTTCAACGTCTGGGTGCTTCTCCACCTGATGCCAATTGACACAATGAGAAAACGAGTTGCTTCCCCTTGCCTTTAGTGTGCAGACACTGGCCACACGAATGCTAGATTTTTGGAGGTGAGAATAAACCTTCCTCCTGACTTCATTCAGCTATGTCCTCTGTCTTGGGTTTTCTAGGGCCTCTTGCTAACTTTCCCCTGTGGATGCACCTGAGTGGTGTGAGGCGCTGGAAGGGACATGGATCTGTGAACATGGAAGGAGCATCTGCAAAGCATCAATGCCTTTGAACCCACTCAGATGCGGGTTACACATCCCCGCTGTAGTAAACAAGCCTCCGGGAAAGGCAAGCTTTGCCTGAGAACCTGGGTGAGACTCCACTTTTTGCTGAGCTACTGTGGCGTCCTGAGCTTCTCAAGTTTGCAGCTGTGGGCCCAAGCTGACAGAACCTGGATCTTCAGGCGTTGCCTTTCCTACTCACTTGGCTCCTATCAGTGCACTTCTTTCTCACCCACAGATGCTGTGCAAATGGGAGGGGTCGTTCCTTTCTTAGTAGCATGCTCCCAATACTGCTCCCCAGTGGCTGGTGTATAAATCATGTCTCCTCCCTTCTGCTCTGATGGCTCTTTCCATGCTCAGGGCATGGTTGTGCTTCAGGAATTCAGAATTCTGCAGACAGCGCTGTGTTTCTCAGCCACATCCTGGGGACAACTTTATGCCAGGGAAGGCTCCTATGACCCATCCCCATCTTTCCCTAGAACCTACTGTGGGGGGATGTGGGAAGCCCTTTTTCCATTGTTGTATAGTGAGTGATTTCAATAACCAGGGCTGACATCTGAGTTTTCTCCCTTCTTCAGGTGCATTTAGTGAAATTAGAGGACATTTTTGGGTCTCATAACTGGCTTCAGTGTTCTTGGCACCTCACGGGGAGGGGCCAAAGTTGTTTCTAAGACTCTCACAATGACTAGGGCAGTTCTCAGCCACAAAGCATCATAAGGCTTCAAATGGCAGACGTGTGAAGCGAGGGATGGTGATGTAAATGCAGTTGGAATGTAAAAGGATGGGTGCACAGGGCTGAAAGGGAATGAGCCTGTCATGAAGATAGGACCTAAATTAGTATGATGAGAAGGTGATTTATTGTCTTTGAGAAGGAGTCTTGGAATGCAGCCCAGGTTGGCTTTACTTGTGACCTTCTTGCCTTTGCCTCCCTTATCACTGAGATTATAGGTGTGCACCACAGTGGCCAGTTTGTTTGTTTATTTATTTTTTTGTGGAACTAGGGATTGAACTCAGGCTCTTGTGCTTGCCAGGGAAGCGCTTATTCCACTGAGCCATCTCCCCGGCCCCCTACTTATTTATTTTTATGGCACAGATCGGACTCATAGTGATCCTCCTGTCTTCTGCCTCTCAAGTGCTGGGATTACAGGTGGACATCACCACGCCCATTCTCAGTCACCCTCTTGGGGGGTGGGGCTGGCACGGCACACTGGGGATCAAATCCTGGTCCCTGCACCCTGTGCAGGCTTTGTAGTCCACTGAGCTACATGGTCAGCCTTTATTTATTATTTCAATATCTGAACATCAAACTTGAGGCCTTCCTTGTACATGTTAGGCAAGTACTCCCTCCCTGAACTGTATTATTAAGGAGAAGTTGTTTGAAATTTCCACCAAAGATAGGGTAAATGCAGACAAAGGTGAACATGCTCAACTTAAATTATGCAAATGACATTATAGTCTTGGAATGTTAAGATAACAGTTATAAGATACTGGATTCCAGTAATGTAAGTACATACAAGCTAGATATCTGCTGGATACCATGGTAACAGACATAAGGATGGAGAAATAGGTACATAGATAGATGATAGAAAGCTGATAGATAGATAGATAGATAGATAGATAGATAGATAGATAGATAGACAGACAGACAGATATGTCAGATTTCTGCTGTTATGAGAGAAGAAACTTACAAAGAGGAAACTTTTATATCTTGGCTTTCAAGGTTTAAGTCCATAGTTCTGGGCCACCTTGCTTTTGGGCCTGTGGGGAAGTAAGACATAATGGAAGAAGTTCAGGGTAGAGTTTATCTCATTATAGCAGGAACTATACAGAAAGAGAAAAGGGCCCCGAGGTCACCTCCACTGACCTTACTTCCTCTCACTAGGAGGTGCACTCCTTAAAGGTCCTATCACCTCCAACAGCCCCACAGGCTGGGGCCTAAGACCTCATGGACCTTTGGGAGAACTTTAGGACCCAAAACACAACAGCAACAGTAGTTAACTGTATTGTCCTGTGTACTTCAGCGTTCATTCAGAAATTAGAGTTCATGTTACATGCTCTAACAATGAAGAAAAAGGAAATAAATAGAAAAAAAAAAAGAAAGAAAGAAAGAAAGAAAAAGGTGTGGGATAAGAGGTCATTGTTTTTTTTTTTTTTTTTTACTTTTTTATTTCATTTTTCTTCCCATAATTTTATTGAGAACCAAATAGCAATGGGACAGTTTCAAATCAAATTAATACATTGCATATTGTTTTCTTAGTGGTTAATTGTTCTACAAGATGCAGACATGATATTCTATTTACAAACACTGTTAGAACAGATCTTACTATTCATTAAGAGAATGTACCTGTATATCTATCTTAACTATTTTGAATATACAGATACAAAATGGTCATTCATTTGTATCCCCTTTTTTGTTTACTTTCATCAATTAAGTATTCTAGGTGTGTGAATTCAGCAAAATATTCCCAAATAGTCCAGTAGTCCATAATAGTAGTGGGTTTTCCATGGCTGGCAGTGTCAGAAGTTGTTGATTTGAGTCTTTTACAGCTCAGCATAATAATATGGTTTTACTTCTTACACTTTGGTTTAATACTTTGCTGCTGAATGGTTAAGACCAAGATAAAGCAAGACCTATGTAACAAGAACTGTAGCTTTTGTATCTGATTAAGGCCAGTCTCTTGATGACAGCCATTCTTCCTGGAGTGCAGTGAACTCTTAACATTGTTTTAATTTGCATCTTTTGGATGACAGTGCTATTGAGTGTCTTTTCATGTAGTTATTTGTTTTCTGTACTCCTTCATCCGAGACATGTGTATGCGTCTCAGGTGCCTCTTTGGACTAAGATTTTATATTTGGGGCTTTTAGTTATAAAATTCTGTAATGAGACCTTTGTCTGAGGAATAACTAGCTGATTTTTTTCCTACTCTATGTTGTGTCTTTTTTACTCTGTTGATTTCTTTTGCTATGGAAAAGCTTTTTAATAAGATGAACCCCAAATATTTGATTCTTGCAAATATTTCCTACGCAGCTGGAGTTTTGTTAATAATTCTTTGCCTACGTTTATGTACCTCAAGCATTCTAGCTGTGCTCCCTTCCAGCAGATTTAGTATTGCTGTTTTTAATATTCAGAGCTTTGATCCTTTTCAAATTTATTTTAGTACATGGTGGTAGCCATGGGTCAAATTTTAGTCTTCAGCAAGGGGAAAGCCAGTTTTCCCGGCACCATTTATTAAAGAGTGTCGGAATCTTTTTTCCAGGGAATGTGCTCAGCCTTTTCACTGAAAATAAGTCGGAATGAGTCTGTTTGAGTTGTTTCTGCACCTTCTAATCTGTTGCATTGATCCTCAGATCTGATTTTTGCCAGGCCTCGCTGCTTTTAATCATAGTAGCACTTTAGTACAATTTCAAGTTAAGAATTTTTTTTTTTTACATTTGGTTACCACTCATGTAGTGGTCCCCCACTGCAGTTTTTTTTTTTTTATTGTTCTTATCAAATTATACAGGTTGTCTTATACCATGACACTTTTACATAATCACAGTTTTAAAGTAGGTATACAAGAGTACTAACCATAGTGATATGCATTTATATTTTCTGAACTTCCTTTCTGATATAGTTTGCTAATATCTGATATGCCCCTGTGAGTATACTTAGCATGTCTGAGTATCTTTGCAAAAATATGTATGTTACCATTTTGTTTTTTTAAAAATGTTCTGTGCATTTCTGTCTTTTAAAAAAAATTATTTATTTATTACAGTGTCTCGCTACACATCATGGACTTTTTTATTTTTGCGGTGGGGAGTGGTCAGCTCAGCCCGCCCTGGGGGAGGGGCTGGCAGGGCATGTGGTGCTGGGGATTGAACCGTGGCCCCTGAGAGTTTGCCTAAGCTTGCCAAAGCAGGCGCTTTAGACCGCTGAGCTACCTTGCCAGCCCACCATTTTCTATTTATTGTGTAAGCTGACTTACAATGTATTCTGCCATGTTTTTATATATTTTTAGTATCATTAAATCTTTTTTCAAATTAGTAGAACAGATTTAATAATTAATACATTGTATATTGTTTTTGTAGTGGTTTTTGTTGTACAAGGTGCAGACATGATATTCTATTTACAAACACTATTAGAGAAGGTCTCTCTATTCATTGAATTAAGAGAAGAAAGTTTTATACCTATCTCTTTTTTTAAAGCTGAATTATAGTACAGTTTCAGTAATTAATGCTTTTTACATTGTTATCTTCCTAGTGGTTACACATAGTACAAGTGGACAAGATATCCTGTCTAAAGTGCAAATCTTTCTCCTTGTAGAATTACATGAAAGTGCTGCATATTTATCCAAATGTACTGTTTATACAATCACAGAAGGGTTCTTCCTTTGTATCCCCCCTTTTTTTGGTTTAGTCCTGTCAGAGATGGGTATTCTATTGGACATTTTTGGAAGCGATGGTCTCATGGGTATTCGTTTATGGCCAAATGTACGACGTTGTATGCATTAGCTATGCAGAAGAGTGCTTTTGCACACCAATAAAATGGATAAAATTTTGTAAGTTCCACAAACTATAGATCTAACATTTTTAGGTGCAGAAGTTCTACACACAAATAAATCAAAAATAGTGTAACAAGAGAAGAACGCAGGCTTTGAGGGAGTCCTGCCCATCTTCCTGGAGGGCCTCCCAGGCTAGGGCCTCCCAGGCTGGCATGTGGTACTGGCTTGTGTGGCTGGCAGACAGACAAACAATCTCCTTTACAACTCTGTATTACCTGTGTAGCAGAAATCAAAACCGAAGAACCCTTATTTGTGCCACATTTTTTTTTTTAAAACAAAAAGGATAAGAAGGAAGAGAGAAACTTTTAAATTACTCAGTATTTGAGAAAGGAGTGAATCTGGAAGTGTCTGTGAGCACTGGACTCTCAGGTGCTTGGGAGGCTGAGACAGGAGAGTTGCTTGAGCCCAGGAACTGGAGACCTAGCTAAATAACTAACTGACTTAGTAAGTAACTGAATGACAAAGTAACAAACCAAAGACAAATACAGGATTTGTCAATTTCTGCCTATTGATTTGCACACAATTTTTTGCGTAGTCCCCAAGCAGAAAGAATGCACTCTGTGTGGCTTGCCCAAACCTCTCTCCTCTACACCCTTCAGAAGAGTGGAAATGTATTTAAAGAGGAGAAGGCAGGAATCCAAGCATTTTGCAATCAGAATGTGGCAGAGCAATTGAAAGCCAAGTTGTGGGCCAATTTCTGGCTCCAGCCACTTCACAGCTTGCTTTCATTGGCAGGACCAGAGAGGAGGGGTGAGGCTTCATAAGGTTGGATTTAGGATGGACCTCAGAGGACCTGTCCTAGTTGTCTACGCAGAGGAAACGTGACTGTCAGCTGGAGGCCACATTGGGTCACCCAGCCCCAGCTCAGCCTCCTACCATGACAACGTTCCCACTTTCACGGGTCAGTGAAAGGCTCCACTTGACAGTCCTGGTGTCCAGGAAGATCATGTCCTCATCGAGTGGAAACAGCTTCCTGCAGTGTCACCCATTAGCTGTCGGTTTTCTGTGAGAGCAGGTGCAGTAGCATGGTCCACACACAGGCAGCAGCAGAAGGACCCCAGGCTGGATGGAGGGGTCTCTCTCTTTGCTGAGAAAAGAGCTTGGAATTCTCTTTATTTTTCTCTAGTGATGATCATCAGAGGACTCTGATGTCTGAAAGACAGTGTTTGATTATTGAGACCCAATGCTTGCCAGTGTGAAATTTCAGTGTCTTGCTTGGTAGTAAATGCTGCCCTCCTGTGTAGTCCCCTTTTAGCCAGTCTTGGGACTTTGGTGGCCTGGAGCGCACGAGAGTGGGGACAGGACATTTCCCTCTCCTCCATCTCTCATTCTCATCATTGCTTTCTTGACACTGATAGAAGGGTGAGACAGCTTGTATGAAGGGAAAACATAAGCTATTTCTGTGCATCAATACTAAAAAAAGATGTGTCTGTATTGGCTGTCACACATATGACCTTCATATATTTGAGGAAAATGTTCATATATTCCTTCCTCCCATCATTTGTTGAAGAATGCGGTCATGCACGATTTACCGTTTAGTTTCTTATTGAACTGAAGAGTCTCTTCACTAGTCAGAATGAATAATATGAACTATTCATATTTATAACTACATCAACGCTTTTCAAAGTGTGTTCCACCTGCCCTAATGTAGCCATACAATATCCATATGGCCTTTCAGATGGTTCTCTTCCCGGTGTGTGGTACACCCAGATGTTCTTCCCTTGAGAGTTATTCAAGGTGATGTGTGCGTGTGTGTTAGTGGTTCATTTAGTTTCACAAAACAACGTGAAACAAGATTTGAAACTGGGCTCATATCTGCATTGCCCCTGGATTCCTAGAAACCAGCTAGGCAGCTTCTCTCTTCTCTTTGGTGTCAAAACTGAGAACTCTGGCTTCAGATGCGTACCGTGCTTTTGAAGTCAACTCGATTGCTAGAACTTTTATGCACATGGGTCACTACGTCAGCATGGAATTTGTCAGTGTTTCTCTTGTTTGAAACATTCATAATCTAGGCCCTTTACAAAAATGTTGACCTGATACTAGACTTAAATACAGACCCCAAATGGGTATCTTTGTAGGGCAATTGCATGGCATACAGTGAAGAAAATTCCAGTGCACTTAACACTGTGCGTAAGACTAAGTAGTTGTCAAACCACCCGACATGAAGTACCTAGCAAACAGCTCAAGCCAACAACAGATACTGCAAATGTGCAACCCATCAATGGTTTGGAAGAGACAAAGTTAACTTATTAGAAATAATTGGTCATGGTTTACATGGTTGGAAAAGCCCGAAGATAACAGAAATTTATAATAGATTATCTATTATTAAATGACACCATAGAAAGGAAGATCTCTTTGGAAGTGTGCACCTCACTAAATAAATTATGGATTTCACTGAAGTGCCTGTGGTGGCCACGTACTCTGACTGATAACATGCCTTGTGGAAGGGTTCCACTCATTTCATAAATGATACAATGTCCACCTGTTCTGTCAAGAGGTAATGCTTGTGAATGACTCAAGTTCACAAGGTATGTGTCTGCAATATTAAATTCTCCTTCAGACACTTAGATAGTCCACATGTTGATGGTGTTTTCAATTAAAAAAAAACGCATGAGAAGTTAAAACAATTTGGGCTCATACAAAGCAAAACAAAATAAAACAAACAGAGATGGAATACTACACAGAAGAGGGTAAAAGAAAATTATCATTAATTAAAACATGTTGGTTATACTTTGGGGCTCCGAGACAATGCAAGTTATGAAAGGAATTAAGGGAAAAGTTATGATGCTAATGGGTTTCCTACACGCCCCCACCACCAAAGGCAAACAGAAACAGTGTTTGGCAGATTGCTTACTTCATAAGACACCTGCTATTTACACATAGTGTGCTTCTCCCAAAGTTTTAAAATATCTTGAGGAAATAAGAGTTGTATTGGCCCTCCAGATAAGTTGCTGGTACTAGCATGTCGCAATGTGCCTCAGGGATTTCTGAATCCACTTTGGAGATGATTAATCATGATTTTTTTAAAAGAATGATTGATTGATTGATTTGGTACAGGGTCTTGCTATGCAGCTCAGACTCATAACAAGCCTCCTATTTCAGCCTCCTCAGCAATGGGATTACAGCAAGTGCCACCATGCGGAGTTTCTGTGGACTACAAGGCATGAAGTACTGGGGCTTGAACCTGGGTCCTTGTGCTTGCCAGGCAGGGGCTCAGACTGTTGAGCTATCTCCTCAGCCCTGATATGTAAAATTGAAGAGATTAAGAAATGCTGAGTAGATGGCTACAGTGTAGTTCCAGGTGTGTCTGTGGATGACTGACAGCAAGCTGGGACGAAGGGGAAGGAGACCGACCCAGATGCAAGTGGCACCAACCAGTAGGCTTGTAGCCTGGATGGAATTAAAGGGAAAGAAGACAGCACCGTCACTCTGAAGAGCTGCAGTGTTCTGAGCCATCCACTGTGGGCTGCGGTTGCCCATGGACAGACCCAGTGTGCTGAATAAGTATGCCTAATGCTAGCATTGTAGAAACTTATTACAGTGAAAGACACATTGCCATTTACTGACCTCAAAGTATACTTGTTTTTAACACACATATCCCATCATTCTTGTCAGTTTCTGAAGCAGCTCTGGAAGGCCTTCGGCTTGAGCATCTTTACTTGCGCAATTGCCCCTGCCTCAGTGTCCTGAATTAATTAAGTACTTTTTAAGTTTTTGGAGGTGAAAGCATTCATTCATCAGCCAGTTCACACTCCTCAGGGCAGGATCAGGGCATTGCAAAGAGCTTATGGCCCCAAAGAAACCAGCTATCAGAGCCCCTCAGGGGTTTCTACAGGGAGAGAGCTACTCTTTGAACAGGTATCACAGTTCACTGAGGTCTCTTCTGTTGGAGAGGGAGTGGGTTTCTTCCCTGACATGGAGCTTTGTGGAGTTGTCATGGTACCAAAAGTCCATGGGTGGGGGTGTCAGAGCTCCAATGCAAATGAAACTATAATTAATTATATTTTTAGTTGATTTAAAACATTGACCCTTTACAGTCATTTTAATTTTGGCAAGAGCCAGAAGCTGTATAGAGCCAGATCTGTTATATAAAGTGGATGACAGCACACCCTAATATTTTTATGAGCACGTTTTATGTTGGATGGCATACAGCAGCTTCAGCAGCAACAGCAATCCCCCTCTTTTTTTTGTGGTACCCGGGATCGAACTCAGGACCTTGCACTTGTCAGGCAGGTGCTTATGGCACTGAGCTATCTCCCAGCCCTGCATGATGTTTAGTATAACTTCCAATGACACTCATGAGAGAGGACTTCCAGAACTATTTCAGAAAGTGAGAAGGCTGGGATAAGTGTGTTCAAAGTGAGCGAACAATTATCTGCCTCATGTAAGAACCTGTAAGAGCAAATAGCATCCAAAAGGTATAGTAGATACTATGAAAGGGAAAGAAACTGCTCACAGAGAAAGAACAACTGGGATGGAGGAAAGGACAAAAGAAAGAAGAAAGGAAGGGGAAAAGAAATATATATCTATATGCAGAGCATAGCTTGGATAATTGTACTGTTGATTTCTGCTGGTCTATTTAAATGAACGGTTAATGCTTACCTTTGTTTCTTCTTCTTCTTCTTCTTCTTTTTTTTTTTTTTTTTTTGTCTTTTTGAGACAGGGTCTCACTATGCAGTTCAGGCTGGCCTTAAGCTCACTTTGTAGCTCAGGCTGGTCTCGAACTCACAACAATCCTCCTGCCTCAGCCTCCCGAGTGCTGGGATTACAGGCCTGCGCCACCACGCCCGGCTTGTTTCTTCTTTTTAATTTAAGTTTTTTTTTTGACCAATTTTTCATGTTTACATTGGTAATCTGAACAACTAATCTGAAGACAATAATATGCAATATAACAACCAGTGGTGAATCCCTGTTGTCTTGTTTAATGAAATTGTGCATCATTTCTAATGATTTTTTTTTTTTTTACCACTTTTTCATTCTCTTTAAATAAAAAATAAATAAAAGAGATTTTTTTAGGGGGACAAAAGCCAATTTGTCTTTTAGCATGACAAATTATTATTTTTTTCTGTTTTTTATATTAATTTTAATGAGACAGTTTCAAAATAGGTTAGTAGGATAATTACAATAATTAATACATTGCATATTGTTGTCTTTGTAATAGTCATTCATAGCACAAGATGCAGACATGATATCCTGTCCAAACACTATTAGTTCAAAGCTTTCTTCTCATTGAACTAAGAGAAAGTAGCTGCATATTTATTCTATTTTATATACATATATATATATATATATATATATATATTCACTAATAAATAGTCCTTTGTTTTTTTTAATTTTTATTTATTTTTGTTTTATTGAAGTACAAATATCCATGAGACAGTTTTAAGACACCTTAACAAGACCGATTTGATAAATTAATACATTGCAAACTGTTTTCATAATGTTTTGGTATCACAGAAGGTGCATACACGATCTTATACTTACAGACATTATTATACTGTATGTCTCTTATCAGTAAATAAATAGAGTGTAGCTCTTTGCATATCTTATTTTTTATACCTGAATTAAAATTAAAGATTCAATAATTAATACTTTCTACCTTGTTATTTTCCTAGTGGATGACCGTAGTATTAGAAGCTGACATAATATCCCGTCCAACCACCATTAGTGCAAATCTTGCCTCTCATAGAATTATGTAGAAGCACAGCGTTATCTATCCCAACTGTACTGTCTATGCACACACATCATGATTCTTCCTTTCTATACCCCTTTCTTTGTCTACACCTGTGACAAATTATTTTGAATTTGCATTTCCACTGGGTATTGTGATCATCCCCCAAGGTCCCTGCTTCACTCACCCTTCTGAAGCAGCCTCACACTGGGGATTCTGTAGTGAACTTCCAGCCAGCTGTGGGGCTTTCCCATCTTCTCATTCTGTGGAGGGCCAGTGCAAACTCACTGGCCTTTGATCCTATCAGCCTGTTAAACACCCTCACAAAATTATACATATATTTTCTGTTGGTTCTGTTCCTTAAGAGAAGTCTAATTAATCCAGAAGTGCCAGTAAACAGGGCTGGGCATCTGAAAGTTGGTGGATGGTGTCTTCATGGCAGGAAAGGATTAGGAGCAATGTGTAGGGGTATGACTGAAATTCCAGGAGCTCTAAGGAAACTAGGAAACCTTAGACCAACCATCTTCTATGAAACTAAGGTCTAAAGGCATGGAGCATGTGATCTCACAGGGGTCTAATGAAATATGAGACAGTATGGAATAGGGGTGCAACATCTGACAATTGGAACATCACTGTCACTTCTAGGAGGGGGTCCCTAAAGGCTCAGGAATGTGTCTGACCTTTACAACCGGTGGGACAGTCCAACTCAGCAATCACCCATGATTCTGGGAATCGTCATTGTCCTTGAGAGGGAAGGTGTACCTGCCTATGAACCTGCATGTGGGAAGATTACAGAGGGAAGGGAAAGGCAGAATTAGAGCCTTTATGCCAAAGAATGGGTCTGAAAGGAAATCTGTTCACTCCCTCTTCAAGGGGATATCCTAGGCAGAGTACATTCTAAAGGCAGAGAACAAGGCAGAGGTGTGGAATTACTTGGATGTTCCTATTTTCAAAGCTTTGCTGTGAGTAAAGATAGAAATAAAACAGAAATCGGTCTACAGAAAGGAGCTCTAGGAAACACGGCTTAAATTGGATACTACATGAAGTTCTTCAGAAAGGTAAAACAGAGTTCTGAGAACATATAATTATAAATCATTGACTCATGAGAGCCATGACAACTCTCTATATAAAAATGGAGCAAAGAGTAACAGGAGATGTCTTGGTGACCTGATTCTTTTCTACAATGTTTACAAAATTGGGTTCAGCAGACATCTGTGCATTTAGGTGTCAACCTTATAAGCAACAGGTGTTCAAAACATAATTGAATAAGCAAATGAACAAGTACACCAGTGAATGAATAAATGAATAGCTGAATGAACAAAGAAACATAAAGCACTCAATAAATAGAAATGAGCAGATTGCAGAAGTGCAGAAGATTATTTTAAAGAATACATCATGCGAGAATACCCAGGACACCAATTGGTCCAGATATGTATGAGTTATGCCCAAGGTGTGGTTTTTTATGAACAGTTTTAACTTCCATTGTTTTCTCATGAGTGAGGCTGAATTGGCTGTATGGGTTGACGTGCCCGTTTCTTCCATAATGCCGGGGAGTCCTCCAGTACATTATCCTAGCCTTTTATAAGAAATTCTTTTCTACACTTATTGACAGTGTGTTATGGTTTATGTCTAGGTACCCCTCCCAAAGCTCATGCAGTCATGGGGCAGGGACTTCTAGAGTTTGGGATTAATTCATGATCAAGGCTGAGATTATGGGTCTTAGTAGTGCTAGGATTATGGGTATGAGTTGTACACCCAGCCTGCACTGGATAGCCTCAACGCAACCTACGGTAGACAGATTTCCTCTCTGTAGCCATTGTTGCTGCTGCTCCTCCCTTTTGCTCTGGCTGTTTTGCTGCCTTCTGCTGCCATGAACTGCTGCCCTCTGCCATGTGCCGGTCTGCACTGGAGCCAGCTGGGTGTGGACTGAAACTTCCCCTGTGAGCTACATAAACCTTTCTTTCCTTCTTTTTGGGTGCTGGGCATTTGTCCCAGCAAAGAAGGATGACAGTGACTGAGAGATAGTGCATTTGGCTTTGTTTTGCTGTTTTTTTTTTAGTCATAAGGAAGATTTCAGTTTTATATAGGTAAGGCTGATAATTTTTATTTTCTTGATTTAGTTTTATATCCTTTATTCCAATGTTAGGAAGACAGTTATAGAGTGCTAACTCGTTTTGTTTGTGGACAGTTTGGTTCATGAACACAAAAACTTGGTTTGCAAACTACACAGAGGGACAAGCACAGCCAAGTCTCCATAGTTTTCACATAAGCACAAATGTGTCGATTTCCCCCAGAATGGTGGAATGCATTCAGTCATAAATTGAGGTACCACTGTATTTTCTTCTAGCACTTTCATGGGTTCAGGGTTTTAGATCTAAATATTCAATCCACTTGAAATCCATCCTACTGTACAGCATGGCATGGAGGTCCAAGCTCCATAGCTAATCAGTGTCTTAACATTGCTTATTGAAGAAACCATTCCTCCTGCTAATGCCTATCTTTCAATCAGCAATCCCTTTCTGACCAGGTCCTGTCTGAGCTTTTTTTTTTTTTTTTCTTTTTTAAAATAATTTTATTGAAAAACAAAAGCAATGAGACAATTTCAAAACCGATTAGTAGGACAGTTTCAATAGTTAATATATTGCATATTGTTGTTTTCTTAGTGGTTATTCACAGTACAAGATGCAGACATGATATCCTGTCCAAACACTATTAGAACAAATCTTTGTATTCATTGAATTAAGAGAAAGTAGCTGTATATCTATCCTATTTTAAATATACAGATTCAAAATGGTCCTTCATTCGTATCCCCTTTTTTTGTTTAATTTGATCAGAGAAGGATATTCCATTGCCATTCATATATTGTACATTCGCATACTGTACATGCGTGAATTCAGCAAAATACTCCAATATAGTCCAGTAGTCCATAATAGTAGTGGACTGACGATGTCAGAAGTTGTTGACTTGAGCCTTCTACAGCTCAGCATATTAATATGGCTATACTTTTTACGCTTCATTTTTATAAAGCAAAACCTATACAAGAAATTTGACTTTTGTATCTGCCAAGGTCAGTCGGATGCCCTCAGGATTTAGCCTGAAACCCTGTACCACAGTTTGTAGATCCTTTGTCAGTGTCAGCCATGTGGATGAGTCACGGCCATTGCTCACTGCCTGAGCATTCTGTTTGATGCCGTTCGTCTCTTGATAAATCTGTGTGACTTGTTTTCATTTCTAAAGCTCTGTAATCCATGCTGAGTGCCTGTGAGGGTCTGGACTTTGTCTTTATTTTGCCAGTTTGAAGTTTTCCAGGCGATGCTGTTTATTTTTCCACATGAACATGAAAATGAGCTTGCCTAATTCTTCTTCCCATCCTAGCCTTTTCCGCTGGTGCCAACACTGGTATTTTTATTGAGTTCTTAAATTTGTCAACTACATGGGGTGAATGGATATCTTTGCAGTGTGAATCCTTCTAGCCAGCAAAGAACACAGTGCGTATTGCCTTTCTTCCCCATGTCTCCTGTCGTTTTACGGTTTCATTTTAGTAGTTATTCACTTTCGTTTTGTTTGGGCCTGCTACATTACCTTTCATAGCTATTGTATGATCATTTCATCAGTATTTTTGTGGTTTGTCTTTTTCTATATCTGATAGTTATTGATTTCTGAATATTAAGGTGTGCTGGGTCACATTTCAAATTCTCTAACTTCATCCTGGTTTTTTTTTTTCTGTTTTGATTTTTAGCTGGTTTTCGCATCTTTACCTGGTAAACAATGATATCATTTATAAGGAATCATATTCCTACCCTCATTCTTCAGTATTTTTTTTTTTTTTCTTCTGTAACTGACCTGGATGACGCTGCTAGCAAAATATTAGAGATCAAGTTGTGCAGGAGTGGAGGCTTCATTTGATTCACCATTAAATTTAGACTAAGCTTATTATATTTAATGAAGTTAAAGTATCTGAGGTTGGCCAAATAGCTCAGTGGACTAAAGTGCTTGCTTAAGCAGGTGCAGGGATGGGGGTTCGATGTCAGGTGTGCTGTGCCAGCCCTGTGTATGGGGTCCACTGAGATGGCAATGTGGACTGGGCATGGTGGAGCATGCCGGTAATCCCAGCGCTTGGGAGGCTGAAAGACAGGAAAGGTCACTACAAGTCTGATCTGTGTAGTGACACCCTGTAGACCCTGTACATTAAAAAAAAAAAAGGCATCTCCTTCCATTTCTACTTTGTTAAGTTCTTTTTATGAAGAATAATGTTTGAATTTTGGAGAATGTGCTTTCAGTAGCCACAAACATGATTGCTGCCTCTGGTTCTAGGTCAGGAGATAAAGGACGCTGCTCTACTGCTTGAGCAGCTCCCCAGGATGGTAATCTGAGACCCAGTCAAAAAGTAGAGGGACAAAGTTTAGTTTCACTAAGATAAGACACTTCATAAAGAGAAAGAACCAGGAGAAATAAAGGAGAAGATATCTATCTGTCTATCTGTCTGTCTGTCTGTCTGTCTGTCTGTCTGTCTGTCTGTCTGTCTTTCTGTCTGCGACAGAATCAGGGTAGGAGGCTCCAGAAAGTCAGAGGACACATGGGCCTTTGCTGTGCTTTTCTAGTCGGGTTCAGGACCCTCTCTGCCCCAGCACTTGCCGAAACTGGATTGGCTCCCAGATACCTCTGTCTAGTGTCATTTTTCTCCTCAGTGGCTTTATATGCAGCTTCTTTCAACCTTGTCAAATTATCCTTGACCGACCTTGCAGACCTGCCCTTTGGAGTGGGTAGGTAGTTGGCAAAAGAGTGCTTTATTCATGGTTAGTTTAGAGTTAGTAAGGGGGTGTGTGGAATTCTATTGTAGACTATGTCTTCCCTAGGGTGCTCACACAGTGACCCTAGAGTGAATGTGTTTGTACGTGCTTAGGTGTGGGAATGCACTGCCATGAGGATATCAGGTCCTGAGTCTTCCCCTACACTGTACTAGAGTCTTGTTGTCGGTGTACTGGGCTTTCTCTGTGTCCTTCCTGTGAGCTCTTTCCCTCTATGGTCTCTGGGCACAAGTCCTGAGGCCTTTTCATGCCATTCTTTAGCTTGTTTCTTGTCCTTGTTTGACCTGCTTCTCAGGGGAATATTTTTAGTAAAATTTTCTTTTGACTGCAAATTACTACTAGCTATAGACCCAATGACATTCCTATTCTGTATTTTTATCTACAGACCTCTGACCCTACAGTGTCATTTGATTTTTCTACTAAAATCCAGAGTACAGGGGCCACAGAGATGGTTCAGTAGAATAAGTGCTTACCTGGCAAGTGTTCAACCCCCGGTTCTGCCAAAAAAAAAAAAAAAAAAAAAAAAAAAAAGGATGTACCTGAAAGCGCCATAGTATTAAAATCCAGAGTAATGTATAAAGAAATATAGGCCCAATAATAAACTAATGTTTAATTATCCTTTTGATTTTATCTTGAAACAAAATAGCCTTGATTCTGATTAAATTAACCTGGTGAATTTTACTTTGAATTTTTTTTGTGGACATTTTATACTTCTGTTTATAAGCAAAGTATTTTGTTATCTTTGCTAGCTTATGGTATCAATATCCATTTATTTCATCAAAAGAATTTTGAAGTTTTCCTTCATTTCATGCATCCAGGATAAATTTAAATTTTTGATTTGGTTTTTTCATTTTTAAAAATTAAAAAAAAAAACCTTTTTGTCAGAGATGGGTACTCCATTGCCAACTAAATATAGTTGGTGCATGAATTCAGCAAAACAATCCAATATAGTCCAGTAGTCCATAATAGTGAGTTATCCGTAGGACTGGCAAGGTCAGAAATTGATGACTTGAGCCTTTTATAGCTCAGCATATTAATATGGCTTTACTTTTTATACCTCATTTTTATACTTTTCTACTGGATGGCTAACACCAAGATAAAGCAAGACCTATATAACAAGAAATACAACTTCTACTTTCTCTTAATTCAATGAGAAGTAGTATTAGTACTAATAGTGTTTGGACAGGATATCGTGTCTGCATCTTGTAGTATGAATAACTACTACGAAGACAACAATATGCCATGTATTAATTATTGTAACTGTCCTACTAACCTGTTTTGAAACTGTCTTATTGCTATTTGTTTCTCAATAAAATTAATTTAAAAAAAACCCTTTTAAAATGTATTTGGTATAGGGTATCGCTATGCAGTTCAGACTCATAGTGATCCTCCTGTCTCAGCATCCCCAGCATTGGGATTACAGGTGTGCATGACCACACCCATTTTCAGGGACCTCATAGCATGCTCAGGGTTCTGTTGCTGCTGTGGCATGTGGTACCAGGGATCAAACCCAGGTCCTTGTGCTTGCCAGGAAGACTCTCAGACCACAAAGCTATCTCTCCAGCACTGCCTTTTCTTTAAGTGACAAAATTTATAATTTTTTTTTCCAGCTTTTAAAGAGAGGGCAAATGAGAATTAAAAAAAATTACAAGTGATACAGAATTCCACTTCATAAAGTAATATCAATTTCACAGTATTTGTTGTAATACGTAGTATTATCTTGCAACCAGTTATTCATGTTATCAGATTTATGCATGTAAAATTGAAAGAAAGAAAGAAAAAATGAAAGAAGTATATAAGAAATTAAGAAAAGGAAAAGTATAAACAATTGAAAAAAGGAGATAAAACAAATTAAAGCATTAAATGCTTGTATACCTTTATAAAGCTTTGGCAGAATTGGTCTATGAAGCCCTCTGCTCATTATTTTTGGAGAACAATTCTATGTTTACATTATTTTTATGTAAGTAACCTGATTTTCTATCTTTTGTTAATTTTAACATACATGTTTTCCTCAAAAGTACTTATCTTATTACAGTTTTAAAATTTATATAAGATTAAGAAATAGTGAATGCTTTTTTTTTGCTCTGAATATGTGCTTATCTTCAGTATTACTTATTTTTAAAATATTTTATTTATTCTCCTTTTAAATGAGATGAATTGCTTCCCTGTAAGAATGTGGCTACAGAAAACTAGTTCTTGAATTTATTTACTAGAGCTTTTGTGTTTTCAAGTTACTTGTTTCTCCCCTTCTCTTTAAGAACTCTAAATTCCTTTTAATTTGTTTTCATTATTTTTTCCTGAGTGTTTGACATTTAAATTATTTGTTTTCATTCTTTCTGAAGAAGAAACACTTAAGACTATATATTATTTTCTAATATCACATTAGACACATTCCAGTAGACCTGACAAGTAGTGATTCTCGCATGCGTTTTTCTGTTATAATTTATGCCTTTTTAATTTTGGCTTTCCCATATCACCAAAGATTTAGTTGTTTTCAAAATTTTAAGAGCCATAGTCTTTTCAAAATTTCTGTCACTATAATACTATTCACATTCTGATCATAGATGTGTCATCAGAAATAGACCATGTGCTTCGGGCCATCGTGGGTCACCCAGCCCTGGCCCTGTTGGATGGGTAGTGTACATAGCAAGGAAAGATAGCTCACCACAGCAGGACAGTACAAGATTTTATCACACTTCTCAGAATGCCTCACAATGTAAAACTTAGGAATCACTTATTTCTAGAAGCTTCTTTTTAATATTTTGGTCTGTAGTTGACTGAATCATGATGAAACCATGGTAAGAGGGTTCTGGGACCGGCATGTTGTGAAGAGCCTACAGCAAAGCATGCAGAGAAGGTGCTTGGAGACAGAGAGGGACAGAGATTGTTGAACAAGCCCTCCTTGCCAGGTTTCCCAGCTGACTTCAGATGTGAAAGAGGATACATCACTGTACATATTTGGCACTGCTGTGACCTCAGGTGGCTTCAGTTAATCCAGCCTCAGTCTGACTGCAGCCTCTCCCCAGAGCCCAGAGTCTGGCTTCCCCATACGGATGGAAAAACAAAATAAATTACCATTTTAAGCCATGATATTTGAGGGCTGTGGAATAGCTCAGTAGAATAAGTGCTTTCCTGGCAAGTGCAGGGTCCTGAGTTCAATCCCTGCTACTGAAAAAAAAAAAAAAAAAAAAAAGATTGAGCTCTGATATTTGAATGTTGTTACCTAGCAAAAAGTTATTAAAACACAATGCATCACAGACAATTTAGTTTTAGGTCTGTGTTTAGTAAGTGGTGTCTCCATTTACATTATTAATGAACATCGCTTTATGCTTTCTCAAGTTATTTTACCTTTTCTATTTTAATAGTTTTTTTTCATAATTTTGTTGAAGAACAAATAGCAATGAGACAGTTTCCAATCAAATTACTAGAACAGATTCAATAATAATACATTGCATATTGTTTTCTTAGTGGTTATTTGTTGTACAAGGTGCAGACATGATATTCTATTTACAAACACCATTAGAGCAGATGCCTCTATTCAATGAATTAAGAGAATGCAGCTGTATACCTATCTTTTTTTAAAAAGCTGAATTATAGGACAGTTTCGGTAATTAATACTTTTCGCATTGTTATCTTCTTAGTGGTTTTCCATAGTACAAAAAGCAGACAGGAAATCCTGTCTAAACACTATTAGTGCAAATCTTTCTTCTCATAGATTTATGCAAAAGTAGCTGCATATTTATCCTAACTGTTCTGTATATACAAATACAGAATGGTCCTTCCTATTTATTTTTTAATTAATTTTTTATTTTATTGAAGTAAAATATCAATCTGACAGTTTTTAGACACCTTAACAGACAGATTCGATAAATTAATACATTGCAAACTGTTTTCATAATGTTTTGGTATTGTACAAGGTGCATACATGATATTATACTTACAGACATTATTATAGCAGATGTCTCTTCTTAGTAAATTAAGAGTGTAGCTATTTACTTATCTTATTTTTTATACCTAAATTATATCAAAAATTCAACAGTTATTTTCCTAGTGGATGACCATAGTACTAGAAGCCGACATAATATCCTGTCCAACCACCATTAGTGGAAATCTTGCCTCTCATAGGATTATGGAGAAGCACAGCATTATCTATCCCAACTGTACTGTCTATACACACACATCATGATTTTTTCTTTCTATACCCCTTCCTTTTTCTACACCTGTCAAAGGTGGGCACTTCATTCTCATTCAACTAACTTAGGTGCTGGAACTCAACAACAGAATCCAACACAGTCCAGCATTCCACAACAATAGTGAGTTATTCAAAGAAGTTGTTGACCATAGCCATTTACAGCTCAGCTTAATATTATGGCCCCGTGATGTATACTTGATTTTTATACTTTTGTGCTGGATGGTTAAGACCTAGCTGGAGCAAGACTTATATACCAACACATGTACTTTATATTTCTTATGTGGTCAGTGAAGTGCCCTCAGGGTTTATCTTGTAGTCCTGTACCTTATTCTGTAGATCCTTTGTCTGTGTCATCCATGTGGATGAGTCACGGCAAATGCTTGACCAGTTTGCTCTCTGTGAGAGCCTGCGAGAAAGTTTTCTCTCCATGTGACTCTCCCCAGGCACACTATAGAACTTTGATCTCTTTCCTCTGTGGCTCCATAATCTCCTTGTTCAGAAAATTTGGAGCTCACCTGAGTTTCATGATGTTGCAGTAGAGGTTCTCCTATGTTCTGAGTCTTTGCTGACCTTGAAAGGCTAGGGCCAAAATGTTGGCTGGCTTTGTGGCTCTTCTATTTTTCCAATTTTGATTTGTGAACTTAGGTTGTTAACCATCCAGAAGAAAAGCTGATTAGTATCCTGCAGCATATGCCATCCTTCCTATTTTAATAGCTTTTAAAAATTATTTTTCCTATATGGTCTGTGTACTTTGTTCTCAGTGCCGTTTCTCATACATTTGAATGCCTTTTATTTATAGTAGTGACTCTCTTAATGGATGTTTTCCTGTAATACATAGAATCCCTGTTTCTTTATATATCATTAACTAGTTTTCCACTTTAATAAAAAATAGAAGTGCTCTCTGCCTTTCTCTTTTCTTCCCTACCTCCTGATTTCAGCTAGTAATATTGTTTTCCTGGGTAATTTCCTAAGCGCCTGCGTGCTCAGTCTTCCTGTGTTGTAACAGCCTGCTATTTTACACCATGAAATTCCAAAGACAGGAGCTACTTGGTTGTTGAGACATTGTCTGCAGTGGGGTCGCTTCGCTGTAGGCCAGCGACACAGACAGTTTGAGCCATTCTTGAGAGCAATCCACCTGCCCAGCTTCTTATGTTTTTCCTCCAGCCAAGCTCCACAGAGTGAACACCACTCAGGACTTTAATCTATGTGCCTTCTGGAGCCCATTTCAGGGCAAATTTGAGGTGCCCCAAAGCCACCAATGATGCAGGGATTGTGCAAAGAAGCCACCACTTGGTAGGGTGCATGAAATGAACGTCTGCATAGTTCCTGGTAGGGTTGTCTAGAAGAATAGAATCCAACGAATATGTGGCAAGTTGTAAAAGGTGGTCTGTTTGGCTTATAGGAAGGGGAAATGGACGATCCACCAGCTGCTTAGACTAAGAATCTAGAAGCCACAGAGCGAGAGGGAGCAAAACTGCAGCTCCAGTCTGAGTGTGAAGGGCCGGGAAGTCCAAGAGCCGTCGGCAAGGCTGCACCCCTCAGCAGCATGGAATCTGCAAATCCAGGCTCACTTCCTCTCCCTTCCCTTCCCTTGCACCTGGGCTGCAAACCTGTTGGGTTGTCCCACTACATCAGGGCGGGTCTACCACCACAGTGTGCTGGCCTACGTGTCAATCATCTCTGGAAGCGCCCTCTTGGGCACTCAAAGAAATGTGTTTTTCTCATCTTCTGGGCTCTCAATCTGATTGAGAAGTTGGCAATCAAGAGTAACCATCATGTTACTCACATTTCACCTCTTTTCTCTTAAACCAACTCTCTAGGCAACCTAGTTTGTCACCCTTATGGCTTGTCTCTTGGCGTCCCCTCAGAATCTTGTGGGGTCACAGATGGGGCTTCTCAGGGATGGCTGGATCTTGGGTGTGTGAGGCTGGGGTCAAGGATGTGATCCTGTGCAGATCACAGCCTGGTTTCTTTTTGTCCATTCTAAAACTATGAAAACAAAAGAGCTCATTATGAGAAATGCACTGAATCCATTTCCTGTTTGTTTGAATTAGAATTTATATTAATTTTGTGACACAAAAATTAAACATTGAGCCGGGCGTGGTGGTGCAGGCCTGTAATCCCAGCACTTGGGAAGCTGAGACAGGAGGATTGTTGGGAGTTCGAGACCAGCCTGAGCTACAAAGTGAGCCTAAGGCCAGCCTGAACTGCACAGTGAGACCCTGTCTCAAAAAGACCAAAAAAAAAAAACTTAAACATTGATCTCGCATAGTCCCTTTCAGTTGTGTACATTCCATGGAAAGAATAGGCATGTAAATTAAGGGACACAACTCACGGAAACAAGACCAAGACCAAAGCTAAACAAATGCAGGTATAGTCACCAAAAGTGCTTCTTCAATAGCGTGGACCTTATTTCAGCAAGAGAGCTAACTGTGAATTTCTACCCTTAAAGAATACTGTTAAGCGTTATACTTCTGCTTCTTCCTTGCTCATCTAAAATATTACACAGCCTCCTGGAAGTATACTGTAGAAGCTACAGGCCTAGAGATGAACGTTCCAGCGGCTGCAGCTTGGCCCCATTTGATTTCAAGTCAGCTCAGCGCTACAGAGAGCACTGTCAGACTCCCTGCTCTGATATCTGTGGGCGGGAACCACGTCTGTTAGAGGCTAAGCCCTCCTGGGATTAGCAGTCTGAATTCTCACTCGAAAGGAACGCTGGTCGAAACAGGGCACGAACAGAACCAGCCCCCAAGGAATCCCTTGCTGCTTCTAACATCGTGTTCCTGACTGCAGAAAGCTTTGGCAGGTGGGACTGGATGAGCTGGCTGTGCTGTATCACTGTTAAAGACCAATGAAATCAGGATTATGCGATAACTGCAGGATAGCCCATCTGTAAATCCGGTGGACCCGAAGCAGAATGTGGAGTTGGGATGAAATAAGGTGATGCCACTTCTTTCAGAGATATTGGGCATCTGCTGACTACTAAGTCAGGACAAAATCTGAACCATGCACCTGTCACTTCCTATTTAATGTGTCGATCTTTGAGGACCAGAATTTGTGACCCTAGTATCCTATGCAAATCCTGAAGACTAGATTAACTTTCCTCTCCCCTCTTTTCCTACTGTTCACCCTCTTTTTTGGGGTGTATGGTATTGGGATTTAACCCAGGGAGCCCTGTGCTAATCCCCAGCCATGCTTTTCTCTTTTTTCTTTTGAGACTCCCTGTGGAGTCTAGGCTGGCCTTGCACTTGTGATCTTCCTGTTTTGTTCTCCTGAATAGTCAAGGTTACAGAGATGCCTCTCCACACTGGGCAGTTCTTTATGAAGGAAGGCAAATGTCCAGACTTCCCACCCCGATCTTAGAGACAGGTCTCAGAACACCTGGGTTTATATCTGGGGTTTTCCCTTCAAATGGCCCGGACAACAGCTCAGACAAACGAAGTCAGCCGCCCCACCAACCTGGTATTCATTCTAAAGAAGTGGTAACTTTGAAAATAAATCATGCTGCCTCTCAAGAAGTTAATGCAAATTTTGGCCTTTAAGTGACAGCATAGCCCTGAGAGTTATAGCGGGGTGAGGGTGTTGTAGCCCTAGCTGAAGCTCTAGCAGTGTTTCTCTCTTGGTATTTTATACCTTTCCTCCTCTCACTGTGCAGAGAACTCCATGGCAGGTTGAGACGTGAGCTGAATGGGCTTTAAGGCTGGCTGGCTCAAGGTGGTGATGCACGGCACCAGAACCCCTCACATGAGCAGAGAACTCCCTAAACGATAAAAGAAAAATACGGAAAGCAGTAAAGAAGAGGACGAGGAAATTCTTCAATTCTGAGTCTGCATTTGGGCAGCTGCCTCTTTCCCCAGCCCCTGCTGTATATAAGTTGCCTCTTAACTACAGTCACTGGGATCTCTCAAGCAGGTCCTTGGCCAGATAATTTTCTGAAAACCTATGGTTAACATAACAAGTCTGCAAGACTGTACAGTCATTCCAGTTAGGGGACTGGCTCCAGCAAAGATGCTTTCTGATTACTCCAAATCACAGGAGATTCGCCAGCCACACAACAGGAGTTTTGGATCGACAATATCCCTGTCCTCTGGCAAGCAGATGAATCTCCAACCCTGTAATCCATACTGTAAATGCTTGCCAAAGTGTCTGGGAAGAAGGTGAATTTAGTAAGCAAGAGAGGAAGATCATAAAGTCCAATCTTTATAAACAAACAACTTTGTTTCAGATAACTAAAACATATTGATTAGAACATGCTACATACCACTTTCCAAGTTCAACATTTATTCCTTAAAGAAAAAAAAAATTAACATTATCTATTGTGCTTTAATGACCAGTTCATTACAAATCAACATTGTGGGCCAGGGAGATAGCTCAGTAGAATAAGTACCTGCTTGGCAAGCGCAGGGTCCTGAGTTCAATCCCTGGTGCAGAAAAAAAAAAAAAAAAATATATATATATATATATATAATATATATATATTATATATATATAATATATATATATAGTTCTGGAATTCAGCTAGGCTGCCTTAGTGGGCCTATTAGAAAATGCTTCCTATTATCTCACTGGGAAAAAATACCCTCATATGCATGAGGTTTCCTGGTGCTCAAATATTTCAGTTCCAAAAGGAAAATGGTGTATTTGTCTCAGTTGAAAAATAACAACAAAAATAATTTCAGAGAGGATGATTTTAGGAGATGGTGAATTCAGTGACCAAAGCATATCTGACTTCAAATCTTTGATCCCCTTCAAATCTAGGGAAGCCTCATGGGGCCAAGAGGGCTGCTGACATCCTGCATGTAACATTGTCCCATGTCAGCATCAAAGACCAGGTGAAAATAGATGGTTTCTTTTCTTTTCTTTTCTTTTCTTTTCTTTTCTTTTCTTTTCTTTTCTTTTCTTTTCTTTTCTTTTCTTTTCTTTTCTTTTCTCTTCTTCTTCTTCTTCTTGTTCTTGTTCTTCTTGTTCTTGTTCTTCTTGTTCTTGTTCTTCTTGTTGTTCTTCTTCTTGTTGTTCTTGTTCTTCTTCTTGTTCTTGTTCTTCTTCTTCTCCTTCTCCTTCTTCTTCTTCTCCTTCTTCTTGTTCTTGTTCTTCTTCTTCTCCTTCTTCTCCTTCTCCTTCTCCTTCTTCTCCTTCTTCTTGTTCTTGTTCTTGTTCTTCTTCTCCTTCTTGTTCTTCTTCTTCTTCTTCTTCTGCTCCTTCTTCTTCTTCTTCTTCTTCTTCTTCTTCTTCTTCTTCTTCTTCTTCTTCTTCTTCTTCTTCTTCTTCTTCTTCTTCTTCTTCTTCTCCTTCTTCTTTGTATTTTAGGGAGGGATCTATAGAGTGTTCAGGGTCTCACTACTAGATCAGACTTGTAGTGATCTGCCTGTTTACTGCCTCCCAAGAGCTGGGATTACAGGCATGGGCCACTATGTCCACTCTCCATTGCCATCTCAGTGCACTCTGTGGACTGCACGGCAGGCCTGGGGATTGAACCCTCAGCCCCTATACCTGCTTGCAGGTGCTTTAATCTGCTGAGCTATTTGGCTGCCCCTGAGGGTTTCTTTTTGATTGCCTCTTTTTTATTTTTTGCCTTAGGAGTGCATTGTGCCTATATTTCCTTACCCTGCAGTTTCACCTCAGTTCCCAGAAGGTGGAATGGGATCACTTTCATGCTGAGCTTGAAGAAAGGTGTTGTGGTTTGGAGTTCTTTCAAAGGGAACCATGTAATACAGGACATATTTTATAATAGATCATCCAAGAATCATATACAAGAAGTGCAGCAAATCTGTCCACACACATAAGCCCTAAAGACTGTAGCTGAGGGCCTGGATCCCACTTCACAGATCTATGCTGGAAAGGCCCAAAGGTCAGTGGTGGAAACTAGAAAGTCTGTGCCAGCGGGATGAAGGATCTGTGCTAGCAGACAGAGGGACCTGAACTAGAGCTTGGAAGCAACACTTAAGGTAAGCACCTGAGCTCCCCCAAAAGTATCACTATCGTCCTCAGCAACACTGAGGTCTTGAGCTCCTTCAGTAACGAGGGAAGCTGAGTCCCATCAGGAAAGCCAACATGACAAGCTTCTTCATGAGGCTGAGCAGTGCACCATCCTCCACTCTGTAGCCAGAAAGCGATGCCTAAGGTGAGGAACAAAGCTCCTCCAAAGCTCGTCGGGAAAGCCATGTGAGAAGGTCGTCCAGCAGAACAGCCCAAGAGAACTAGCAGCTTCCAACAGCTCCAACAGCTTCTCCAACAGGATTCCTAACAGTGTTTTGGCAGCTTCTCCTGCTCTGCCTTTATGCTGCTGGCAACAACCCTCAGGTGGGCCTCCTGCATCCAGCACCATGTGAGTTTAATTCAGCTAGGTATAAACTAAGTTGACCCCCAGTTAGAAATCCACTACAAAATGCAAGGACAAGGAACAGTTGATCTTTTCGAAATCTTTGTGTTAAATTTCCTCTCTCTAGTACTTACTGCTTGGGTAGGCAGAATTATGTTTCTCAAAATGCTTGAATTCCTGAAGCCTGTGAATGTGTTACCTTGCCTGGCCAAAGAGACTTCACAGAGGTGATTATCCAAGGGATCTTGAGACGGGAACATTAGCTTGGATTGTCTTGGGAGTCATTTACAAAGAGGAGCAGCAGGGAGAGTCCAGGTAAGAAGTGGCAATCTGATGGTGAGAGCAGATTTCACTGTTCGTCATGATGTGTCAAGTTGAATAGAGTAAAAATACAACGCAGTTCTGGGCATGTCTGGGCATGATTGACATGTGAGCCAGCAAATTGAAAGGTGAAGCTCCATCTTAGTTATGGATGGCATCCACCAATAGGCTTGTAACCTAGAGTAGGCATAAGGGAAAGAAGAAGGAAGTGAGCTCATTTTGCAAAGCTCCAGTCTTGGCTATGTATGGGCCCTGGTCTCCAGTTTCTTCAGCCTTACAGTGCAGACTTACACACATCTCTGGGAGATTCCAGACCTTCATCTTTGGACTGACACAGCATCCTTGATCCTTCTTATCTGCAGCTTCCAGCTTCTTGGACCATTCAGCTAACGGGTGCATGCCAGCTCACAGCCAGCCATGGTGGGCCCTCCTTCCCCTGATCCTGAGAGCCCACCTGATATGCTCCCTTGCAGAATTACACCTACATTTTCTACTGTCGCTGTTCTCTAGAGATGCCTCATACAGCATAAGTAGAAGGGATGTGATTGCTGGCTTAGACAACGGAAAGAGACCTCCAGCCAAGGGATGGTACCAATCTGCAGCAGCCACAGAAGCAAGGAAGCAAATTCGCCCCTAGGGCCTCCAGAGGGAACATGGCCTCGTCAGTACCCCCACTTGCCCCCAGTGAGGTCCCTTTGGGAATTTTTCCATTAAACATTGTACAGTAATCCATTCCTGCTGTTGTGGCTCACCAAGGCAGTGGTGCTTTCGTATGGCAGTGTGTGTGTCTTTCTGTATTTGTGTTCAGTGGCTAGAATGGGAATACCAGAAGGGCAGAGAATTCTAATGCCACTGCCTACAGATTTCCTGCTATGTTTTCCCACAGTGGACGTGATGGTTTGGACATGACTTGGCATAGAACAGGCTCTCAATAAATTCTTACTCCATGAATGCATTGGTGGGAGACAGGGTGAATATTTACCAAGAGTTTCTACAGATCACCCATGAATCTTTCCTGTTGTGTTAGGCATGCATTAAAGTTTAAGAACCACCACTTCTCAGAACAGACCATATGAATTTTAACATCTTTGTAATTATCATCTTCTTAGCATGTAAGTGAAATTAATACTTTTTTTTTTGTCTTTTTGAGACAGGGTCTCTTTATGCAGTTCAAGCTGGCCTGAAGCTCATTCTGTAGCCCAGGGTAGTCTCAAATTCACAATTCTCCTGCCTCAGCACCCTGAGTACTGGGCCTACACGTGCGCATCACCACACCAGGTTAGGTGAAGTTAACTTGTAAGTTTTTTCTTGCGTAGCCTAATCCTTATGTTAGTGTTTCTTTCTTCTTCATAATGTGTCTGTCACAGTTGTCACAACTGGGGGCCCATCAGGTGATGCTTCCATGGCACACTGTAGCAGTCTTAATTTGTCTGTTCCATGTTTGCATAAAGATAAAATCACCTGTGGTGCCTTCTCAGTAGTAACCCTGGGTTGTCAAGTGATGCGTGACTCTATCTCAGACATGAATGAGCAATGCATAGCGATCTGCCCCTTGAGGGAGAGAGCGTTTTGAAATTTGTGACAATGATAAGGGAACACAGACTGTGAGGATCCCAAGGAAGTATGGGGTAATCTTATTTTCTTTCAGTCTTTTTACTAATTTATTAATTGGTACAGGGGCTCAGTATACAGGTTGGGCTCATAGCGATCCTCCTGTCTCAGCCTCTCCATTGCTGGGATTACAGGTATGTGCCACTGTGCCTGGTTTTGATGGCCAGTGTGATAGTGGGCCAGCACTGCATGCAGTACCAGGGATTGAACCTGGGTCCTTGTGCTTCCCAAGCAGGCACATAGACCACTGAGCTATCTCTCCAGCCTGATAATCTTATATTCCAATGCCTTCTTACCCATAGTAACCAGTTCTCTCTTGCTCAGAGTTCCGGGGTCATGCATCGGCCCTTTTAGCTCTCTTCCCGGGGTATGAACCGGATTTCTGCAAAACAAGCTGCTCATGAAGCCTTAATTCCCTCATGTGGGCCAGGCTCAGCAGGGTCATTTGCGTAGTGCCTGGTCCCATGTGCTTTTTTTTTTTATGTGACGTGGTCAGCTGTTGTGAGCATGCCAGCAAGGACTGGTCATGAATTTTGGAAATGTACCCTAGTCTGTGACCCTCTAGCATAATTTTATTATCTTCATATTTCATTATGGAGAGAGTCAGTGGAAGACTGGGCTCCAGGACAACTGAGATACTACTTCCATCCAGGGTTTTAATTAGCTTAGATGTGATTTATGAGGATGTACTAAAAAGTTCATCCATAAACAGTGCCACAGTTGAACCAAGCAAAGGGCCACGTTAACTGTCTGTGTCTAATGCCAAGTTGACATATTTGTAGCATTTCAGTTTTCATTATGCTTTAAAAAAAACCTGATAACAAAAGAGCAAAACCAGAACAAAGGCCATATCAGACCCCACAGTTGCATAAATGACAGGCAAGACAAATGAATGGTACAGTCTCCCTTTGGATTAAGTAAAACAATATGCAAGAATTATTTGGGAGTAGAATGAATTTGCAATTCTAAACAATGGGTTTGTGTCTGAATTTCCAGCAACTTGATTTTCTCCTTTACTATGTGCTTCTGGTTGAACTGTGCCCCACCCCGTCCAACTCCTAAGTCAAAGTCCTAACCACCCAGTTACAATCAGATGCTGTACAGCAATGGGCAGCCTTGTCTGGGGCTAGAATTCTTATGAGATTTTGGGAGGTATATTAGGCACTCTGTGGGAACACAGAGGTAAAATACCCAATAACCAGAATTGCAATGAGGACAGGTTAATTCGCTCACAGTTTCCACCTAGTTCAGTCCATGGCTGGCTCCCAGGTAAAGCAGTGTGTAAAAGCACCCAGTTGAGGAAAGTTGCCTACCTGAAGGTATCTGGGAAGTAGAGAAGAGAGGAAGCTTGACACCAGACTGCCCACCCAGCACTGTCCTTTCAGGCTAACTTCTTCAGACCAGGCCTCACTGTCCTAGCAGCACATTCTGCTATAAACTTATCCAAGAATGATTCTACCAGTGATTACAGCACCGTAGGATCAGACAATCTTCCAAAAGCCTCACCTCTAAGTACCTGAGACCTGGAGGGACACTGTAGGTCTAAACCATGGCCAGAAGTAAGCAACTTCCAATGAGTTCAGTGGTGTCCTTATACCAAGGGGACATCCAAAGACACAGCTATCCACCAGGAGAAGGTGAAGTGACATGTTAGAGAGAAAACAGCTGCCTCTAGGCCAACGAGAGAGGCTAGAACAGGCTCTTTCTTTTCATCCCTCAGAGGGGACCAATTCTATCCTCCAGACCAGAAAGACAGTACATTTCTGATGTGAAGTTATCTGGGGTATGGTATATACTTTATTTTTTTATTTTTTTTATTTATTTATTTTTTTTTTTTTTTGTCTTTTTGAGACAGGGTCTTACTATGCAGTTTAGGCTGGCCTTAAGCTCATTTTGTAGCTCAGGCTGGCCTTGAACTCACAACAATCCTCCTGCCTCAGCCTCCCGAGTGCTGGGATTACAGGCCTGCGCCACCACGCCCGGCTTGGTATATACTTTATTATACAGAGAATGCAAGCTAAAACATTGTGATTCCTCCCTCCTCCAGAGGCAGCTTGTTGGACCGTGGGTTATCTATGCCTTTCTTGCCATGGCTGGTGACACGTAGCTGAGTAGGGGCTGTATTTCATGATGAATAGAGGATTGTTAATTGCTCAAGCTATCTGCTAGTTATCTGTTGCTTGTAAAAAATACTGCCCCAAAACCAAGTGGTAGAAAATAAACAGATGTTTACTACCTCATTATCGTTATTGTAAAGGATCTGGCTGTAGCTCAGCTAGAACGCCTGTCTCTGGGTCTCCCCCAGGCTGTCATCCAAGTGTTAGAAATGACACACCCTATTCTATGTAACTAACCGGTGAGTTTTTAAATTAATTTTATTGAGAAACAAATAGCAATGAGACAGTTCTAACGGGGGATCTTAATCATTTTCCTCTTCACTAAAACAAATACCTGACACCTGCAAAGCGAAGGCGGAGAGATTTACTTTGCCTCACTGCTCACCGGCAGGGTTCGTTTGCCTCAGGGCAGAAACAACACCATGAAAGGGCCTGGAAGAAGGGAAGCTGCTCTTGTCGTATTGGTCAGGCTGCAGAGGGTGGGTGGAGAAGCCCAAGAGGGAGGTGCATCCAGCAGGCCTCACCGCTGGTGACCTAGGGGCCACCAGCCCAGTCTCCTACTAGCACATATAGCATACTCGATAGTACACTCTCCTGATCCTGTCCTGCTACACGAGGTACTGGGGGGGACACCCCAAAGCTAAACCACAGCATGGGCACTAATAACATTGTTCAAAAGAAGAGTAAAACTCACCTGAAGCCCACTCCTACGGCAGGCCCAAGCCTTGGGTTGCAAAAAGCAACTCTGAGAAACAGAGGTTGATGTGTCTCTGTGCTCACCTACAGAGCTAAGGACTGGACCCAGTTCCGGTTTTCTGGTTTCTATTTTTTCTGGTTCAAAATCAGCTGTTAGCCTGCCACTCCTTTGAAGACAATCTTAATTTGATTATGGCCAGTTTTAGTATTTGTGTTTAGAGATTCTCCTAGAGTTTCACATGATTTCTTGAATTTGTAGATTGGTGTCTTTTTATGCACTGAAAATTTTTTTTTTTATTATGTTATTCCTCATTTCTGTCTTGTTCACAAATAGTGCATGAAGACTCTTTTTATGGTAGCCTATTCTATTTTATCACTTAAAGCAGAATCAACAAGTCTTTCTTAGATTCAGCATCTGAGCCTCTCAGAGCATGAAATTTTGGCAAGTTTAGTTTTCAGTCTCTTTAATTCTCCTCGTGGTGCCTGGTTTCCTTGTACACTTACTGATTTTTCTCTTGTTTGAAAATGTGTTTTTCCTTGTTCAACGATTTTGAGGACTCTCTGAGACTGGAGAGGGAGATGTGCTCCACAGAGAGGAACAGAGAGCGTTTCCCCAGATCTCTCTGGACCAAACTGCTTGTAACCTTTCTGCAACAAGCATAGAAGCTAAGAGTGACATTTGGAAATTTTTACAGTGATTTGGCTTGGCTACATCTATGTATGTCCTTTTTTCGTTCTTTAACAATTCATTTTATTGCGTTTCCAGCAAAGTTCAAGATTTTTCTGTGGATTGAAAATGAAGCAAATAGTCCAACTGCACACCACAGATAATTTTAGAGGTACGGTTTGAGTTAAATTGGTAGGTTAGTATTATTTTAGAATTTTCATGTGGTATGACTATTGGTTGTAAATTCATATGTGTGCCAGATTATATACAACTTTTTAAATGTATCATTTTGTTGGTTTTCTCCAGTCTCAGGAAAATGCCTTTGTAACTCCTTATCCTAGAGGTTTGCTTTGAGTTTATTTTGCATCGAACCTATACTTCAGCATTTAATGCTTTGCTCTCCTCAGTTTGAGGCAGAAGGTGTTAGTTTTCCTACTCTGGATGAGCCTTGAGCTTTGTTATGTCTCTGGGACCTTATTAGGAATTAGAAACTAAATTCACCAAATGCTCCTAGAGAAAAACACTGTGAGTGTGCTACCATCCACACTTGAGTCCCAGCTCCCCTTTGATTTTTGCCCAGTAAATTTACATTGTCTTGCGTCCTTTGGTATGAAGCACGTGCACACACCTGTGTGTTTGCACCATGTTAACACAGGAAGAGGTTTAATGAGGCTAATGGCTCACAGATGGGCTGACCTAACGTGACTCTCACGCAGCCCTGAGCACCCCCTTTGTGTTCTTCCTACTGCCCTGATCGGCAAAGGGGCTTCCTGCTTCTCCCTGGGGATCTATGCTGCTCATCTGACATCTAATTCAGGTATAGAAATAACCTCAATTAATGCTATGGCAACAACACAGTATTGCTAGAAAGCACGTGAAAAATGGAGATACACAAATATTGGCATATATGGTGAATCGTTATAGCTTTTTTTATGTGTTCATTTATCCAAGCACAGTGCAGGACTTGAATATACTTGGTAATATGATTACTACAGCAATTTGCATAGAAGCATGAAATTAGCATATTTATTATATGCCTAATTTATAACTCTTTTTCTTTTTTTCCCAAATGGGCACCTAAAAATTTAGCTGTTACCAGGGGAACAGGGTATAAGTTATATAAGTTAGAGGGTATAAAGTTAACACATGAATAAATGTAGAGATCTATATAAAATGAGAAAAAAAGAGTCAGTAGTCTATATTAGAAATTTCTCTATACTACTGGATTTTTTTTTTTTTTTTTGCGGTACCAGAGATTGAACTCAGGCCCTTGTGCTTGCCGGGGAAGTGCATACTGTACTAAGCCATCTCGCCGGATCCAATATACTTCTGGATATTAACATGTCAGGAAGTACTAAGAGGTTTAATTTACACCTTCTTTGAACGAGTGTCATGACTGGCATTTTTGCAAGGGGAACAATACAATGCAGGGCACATTTTATAAGATTTTTTATAAGCACCCAAAGAATTGCATACAAGAATGTGGGAAATCTGTCCACACACTGAAGCCCAAAGAGTGCAGTTGTGAACCTGGATCCTAATATCCTGCATGAGTCCAGCTGAAAACCTAGAGCTCCTAACAATGCTTCCCACAAGTACAGCTGGAGGCCCAGAGCCCACGACAATGTCTCTTGCAGGCCCCCTTCATAGATCTGCTCTGGAAAGGCCCAAAGGTCAATGGTGGAAGCTAGGAAATCTATGCCAGTGAGGGGGAAGGATGCGTGCTAGCAGGCTGAGGGATCTGAACTGGAGCCAGGAAGAAATGCTCAAGGTAAAAACCAGTGCCAACCCCAAAAGTAGCACAGCCGTTCTCAGCAATTGTGGGGTTCCAAGCTCCTCGCGACCAGCAATGAGGAAAGCCAAGTTCCCATAGTGCCATCTTCTCCTCCTCAGTCAGAAAGAAAGGTGAACACGAGGACCAGAGCTTTCCCAAAATGAACTGTAGCCATTCTTGATGACAATGAAGTCCCAAGCTCTTTGTCCAATGAGAACAGCCAAATTCATTAGGAAAGCCGGCAGGACCAGCTCCTCCAGCAGAGTAGCCCAAGAGAACCAGAAGCTCCCAACAGCTCCAACAGCTTCTCCAAACAGCTTCCCTAACAGGCTCTCAACAGCTTCTCCAATTCAGCCTTTTATGCTGTTTGCAACAGTCTTCAGGTGGGCTTCCCACACATTGTTTCAGCTGGGTGTAATAAGTTGCCCGCCAGTCAGCAATCCACTGTAACTATCAACCCCACATGAGAAACTTTTTCCCACCTGCAGAATTGGCTCCCACAGAAATAAAGCTGAGTAGGTAAGGGGCAATGTTCCAAGATACTACAGGAAACAGAAATAAATGCTTTTCAAGAGAGGAATCATGAGGATATTAAGACCTACCGGGACTGGAGTGTATTGTGCAATCTTTGAGAAGTATGGCCTGGAGAACAACAGTTCTGCTGTAGGAATCCCTGCAGTATACTGCAGAGTCTAAAACAAGAACCAAAAAGTTGTATATACTATTCCATCTTCATGAAGCTATGGCAAAATTTTGTGTGTGACTTCAAATAGGATGAAGAATAGAGACACATACATCCTAGATTGTTCGTGCACATGGGTGATGGGGATGGAGAGGGCAGCAGAGAGGGGAAAAGAAGAACCACATGGGGGGCAAGCTTGAAGACAAGCCAACTCCCTCTGCTCCTGAACTGAGTCCTTGAGCAAGAGCTAAATGATGACATCACCACATGTGGGTGTGTGGGGGACCACCTGAGCAGCTCTCCTTGAAAGAAGAGTGACTATCTCCATTTTGACTGAGTCTGATCCTATTTCCTCATATTGTTATGTATAGAGCTGGCTAGGACTTCTGTTTATCCTTCAGTTGGCCTTAAGCCATGTGCATTGGTCTAGCTGAGGTGCTGGTGATAGTCTTTGAAGGTGGCATGCGTGTTTC